>PVIJ01022006.1:0-17177 GCA_004024925.1 Scalopus aquaticus
CATGCTGATGAACTACAGCTTGATTTCTAACAGGCCATGAATTATTTACTCTTTTAGAAATAAAGAGATATTTCTCACAAGTCCAAATTCCATGAACATTCATATCATACTGGTTAAAAATCAGTATATGGACTATAGGATTATTTTCATAATCCTTCGCCTACTTCTATGTGATATATTGCAGTCCTGCCCTACCCCTGATAAAGAGGTCTACGACTCAGATGTTTTGAATCTGTAAGCTAAAGCATACTTAAAAGCTTAAAAATATATAATGGATATTTTGAAAACAGAAATTCAGGACTATTCCTCCACTTTATGGCTCTTAAATTCATAGTTAATTACCATAACTAATCCCCTTAGTTGACTTCAATTTAATACAACATTAAAGAGGTATCTAGAAGACAAGATTAATGTTAGTGGCCTGTATATACCAGAGGGAATAAGAAGAAAAAGCTTCCAGTACTCTGAGCAATCAGACTAGTGAGGGATATTGCATCAAGCATATTTTAGCATAGAAACATAATTAAATATATTTACAGTCATTATAGCAAATTAGCACAGGACCCCAGGGGTATATGAAACAGGGAGAACACACTTGCTTTGGAAATGTCAGGAAGGAGGACCCATTATAAAGTGACAAGATAAAGAAGAAATAGGGAAGCCCCCAACAGTTTTATTGTTTGGATAGCAGATTCATAGTAACCATCAAAGTCTCTTCTTCATCTGTCATCAGCCGATGACAAAGTACGCACCATGCAAATGTTTCTGGTTTAACTTTTAATCTCCAGTGTAGACTTAAAATCCCAACTTTATTAACAAGGTAGAGGAGAGGAAAATAATGTTTACTACTCTTGCTTGGATTAGTATGTGTACATATCCTTTTCCTTGAAACAAACTCAAATAAATGAGGATACTTTTTAAAGTGATTCCCATGCTTAATAAAATTATAGCTGGGGTTTTATCCAGGCATATTACCTATAGTGTCAATGGCCTAAACACTGAATAATAAGTTCATTTTCACTATAGCTATTTGGTAACATGAATAATATACCCAAATTGGGGGGGGGGAAATCAGAGAAATCTTAACATCTTTTCATTTAACTTAAGACCCTGAAGGCTTTATGTTGAAGTGGAGAATTTCTGACATTTTGAGACTGCAGAATGTAACTATCCTGTTACCTTTTGCTGTTGGGTGATGGGAGATCTCATTTTTGAGCCTGAGTATACATATGTCTTAACCGACTTTAAGTATCTACAGAGCCTGAGCTCCTCACGAGAACACAGGGTCTATTACAATGCAACCCAACCACCAAGCGCTCACTTCTCTGCTTGCATCTTTCTTACCCTATATGCACACGTGAGCACTGGTGCATGGACCCATTGCAACTAGGCCACCGTTTGTAGTTTTTCAAATGTGCTATGATTTTGCACTTTTCCTAGACTTTGGTCCTGGGTCTGGAAAGTCATTTCCTGCCTATTGGCTCAGCTAATTCAGATTCAGATTTAGTTCAGAGATCTACACTTCTCTAAGTAATCAGCTCTTCTTTCCACCAGATTGATAGGGTCAGTGATACTTTCTCTACGCCAATCATGCTCTCAACACATATTTCTATGACTCCCTTAAACTGTGTATCTGTCTCTCCTCCTGGGCCTGGCCTCACCGGGGCTGTGAGCAGCCACCCCTCACAACCTCCAGAAGGGTTTCTGTTTAGGGAATAACTCTCTATAACTGCCATTTTCAAATATATATATTTTTTTAATTTGTGCTTTTTAAGATGGCTCAACGAAGCACATGCCTGGATCTTAGAGCCGAAACTTAACTTCCGCTTCCCACAGCCTCCCAGGATCAGAGTCTCAGCTGTCCCTGCCGCTAGGATCCTAGCCCAGCCCTGCTCTCCCTCCTTCCACTGCCTACCGGCGTGAGAAGGTTGGCTACATGTGCTCCATGGCATCTCGGGGACCGCACGGGGCAGCGATCTCACAGGAGCACATGGCCCTCCGCTGAGCAGAAGCAAGCAGCAAATCAAGATGGCGGTGAGCCTCTGGAACCTCTACCCAGGGACCCAGCATTTCCTAGCACATAGGTCTAGAGATCTTTGCAGAGTTCTCGCATCTATATGGGCTGGGTGTCAGACTCCTGAGAAAAAGGAAATGCCTCATTCAACTTCCCAGATCCCATCTTGTTGAGGACTCTGGGAAGATGTCTGGCATCTAATGGGAGCGACTACACTGTCAGGACTTTCTTCACTGGCGCTAAGGTGCCCTCTGCTGCAAAGTACTTCCTCCTGTCTAGAGAGAACTCCCTCCCTTCTTTCAGCCTTTCTGAATCTGATTTGAGTTTGTCTCCTCTGGCAAGCTCCAGGCGCCCTCCAGGAAGCGGACATGTAATAAGAGTATGTAATTTCAGTGATTCTTTTAAGGGTTACATGTGCCAATATTTGCATTTCAAACTGTCACTGCGCAATATAAAGATGAAAGGTGAAATTCACACTAAATAATTTAATATTTTCACTTTTCCTTACCTAGAATAGCATTCCCTAGCAAATTCAAAAAATAGCAACAACAAAAAACACCACCACCATGACTAGTAGAGAAGGGGAGTTCATAGAAAACAGGAAAAATCTTTATACGTAATGTTAATTGTAATTCTGCCTGCTTTTTGAACAAAAGACCCCACGCTTTCATTTTTCTATGTGCTTTTTCTCTTGCTATTCTCTAACATTGTATCTGGCATTTATCAGGTATGAAATTTTTTTTGAGATAATTAACAGGAATATATTCTGATTTATGTCTAGTGTGTGTGCATATATCTGTACACCACTTGAATATCTACATATTTATATACATTTTTATAGTTAGTATAAACATGTACCATGGATATCTAAAGATACATGCAACTGACAGGCGTAATGTATGTAGAAAACTAATTTTCAAGTAATTTGGACTTTCAGTGACTTGATATGAGAAGAATGCTGCTTCAGTGCCTCTGAATTTAAAACGTCATTAATCCAAATGTTAATTCAATCAATACTATCTTTAAAAAACTATAAAGAGTAAATTAATTTCAGAAAAGGAGCTGCGCTGCACTCTAACCTTTCTGAATGTGCCTAATGTCAGCACATTTCTCTGAGAAATGAGACCTGTTTATACTAAACAGAACTCACTTATGAAAATCGTGGACTGACTTTCTCTCATCGTTTACACTTTGATTCATGGGGAAAGCTCGGATGAACATGAATACTCTGACAATTTTCGGTTTGTCTACTTTCCAAGTCCTTATCATTTTTTTAACACCTGTGGCTAAATGTAGACAAAACAGAATTTGCTATAAGCAGATGTCTTTTAATATGAATTTTTCCAGAACATTAGGTTCTAAGTAGCTTATTTTTTCGGCAAGCAACACTTCCATTTATTTAAAAAGTAGGAAATATGTTTAATGGGGCATGCACAGAGATACACAAACTTACACAAGTACACACACATATGTAGTCACTGCCTACAGACACTCATATACACACCCATGGATACACATGTGCATGAGGGGGCACAGAGGTGTGCAGAGATCTACACAAGCAGATAATACACAGACATACACAGACTTAGGAATTAAAGGTACAGATATAGGGGCCTCCCTGGTGGTGCAATGGGTTAAGTCGCAGCACTATGAAGCGATCCAGAGCCACTGCAGCACAAGTTCGATAACTGGCCAGAGAGATTCCCGCATGGCGCAGCAAACCTTTCCTGTCTCGCCTGCTGCTTCCCTCTGCTCCCTGCTGTCTCTGGTGAATCCTCTCACCTCCCCCACACCTCTGACCTACACCCCATCTTGTATGCATAAATAACTCTTTTTAAAAAAAGGTACAGGGCCTCCCTGGTGGCGCAGCGGTTAAGCGCTGCGCTGTGGAGCTGTCAGCAGCAGCGATGCTAGTTCGACGCCCAGCGGGGGAGAATCCCACATGGTGAGGCAGACCTCTCCTGCCTCGCCCGCCGCTCTCCTCAGCAGTGTATTTCTGATCTGCCTGTTCTGTTCCCCACTCTGTCTCTGGTGAAGCCTCTCACCACTCCACACCTCTGGCCTGTACCCCAGCTGTATGTACAAATAAATAAATCTTTAAAAAAAAAAAAATAAAAAATAAAAAATAAAAAAATAAAAAAAGGTACAGACATAAAGACAAGTACATGTGTGCACTGATATTGACATGCAGGCAGCTAGACACACATCTGTGTATGTAGACACAAGCATACACACAGATACACACACAGATACACACCTGTGTGCATAAACACAGCTCATATACATGAACGTATATATACACAAATACACAGGAACGTACACATTCAAACTCATGCACAGAGACACAAAGAAATTTATATACACACCCACATACACACTCACAAACACACACATGCCTGTCATTTGCCTTTGGAGTTGAACAGAATTGTCTGGAATAAAAGAATAAAACTTACAGATTCATTTATCAGAAGAGGAATACAAAAAAAAAGAAGGAAAAATGAAGAAGATGCAAAATCATTTCTACACCCCTTCCCCCCCGAAAAAAAGATACTATCCCTTCCCTTCTGGTAATTAAGCACCTTAGGCATTCAATAAATGTTTCCTGGGCATTTACATGTCAGTTTCTAATGTTACAGTTTACAGGAAGCATACATCAGATTGGCATGGAGTAGCGCATGAGCCTTTGATTCATTTTCCTAATTCATTGTAATTTTGTGGAAGTGTCCTGATACCTCATTAAAATTCAAAGGAAGTCGGCCTCACTGGTGGCGCAGCGGTTGAGCACTGCGCTGTGGAGCTGTCGACAGCGCGCGATGCGAGTTTGATGCCCAGCCGGGGAGAATCCCACATGGTACGGCAGACCTCTCCTGCCTCGCCCGCTGCTCCCCTCAGCAGTGTATTTCTGATTTGCTGTTCTGCCCCCCACTCTGTCTCTGGTGAACCCTCTCACCGCCTGCCCCACACCTCTGGCCTGTACCCCAGCTTGTATGTATAAATAAATAAATCTTAAAAAAAAAATTCAAAGGAAGTACTTATAACTTGAAGAAAGACAAAGTCAGAAGATAAGCCTTCTTTCTCCACCTCATCCAGCATGTTTTTTTTTTTTCCTTTCCCAAATCAAGGGACAAAATCCTATCTTGAGACACTACAAAATACCTCCCCACTTGACTGCCCTGACTGCACACCCCCTATTTTGCCATTTGTGTTGGTTTGCCGTTTTGTTTTGTGTTTGTTCGTTTGTTTGTTTATGTGTGTATTTCATCTTATTCTGGGGTTTTGTTTCCAGGAAAGATGCAATATTCAAGAGGAGAATACTGATATACTTTAATAGATAGATACCAAAGTCACAATATAATATTAAACAAAAATACTCAGATCACTATATGATCTCTGAGGAGGATAGATTGTAAAGCACAGCAAAGAGGTTCACTGTCATCTTTTGCTTCTTCCTCTTCTAATGCTTTATAGATCATGACTGAGTTCAAGAAGACAGGATCACACTTGGGCTTTATAGAAGACTGCCACTACAACTATAGGGATTATGGTTTCTGCTACTTAGCGATGTAAACTGTTCAATTCACTACCAAAACACTCCCCCCACCACACACACACACAACTCCTCACTTACAAAATGAGGACAACTGGAGTTGCTATGAGTGGATTCCAGACTTAAATAAGGTCTTCAAAAGGCTTATCAACAGTGTCTGGCATTGGAAATACTTAACAAGTATTTGAAAAAAAAACTTTAATAAAATAAGCAATGTTTCCCCTACAAAATGTTTGAAACTTCTAGACTATGCTGGTCATCCATCCTTAATTTGAAAACAGAAATTCTAAAAATAAACGTGCTTTTTTTCCATTTTTTCCCATGCCAAAAAGTCTCTCTCTCTCTCTCTCTCTCTCTCTCTCTCTCTCGCTCTCTCTCTCTCTTTCACATACACACAAACACACACACACACCACTCTGCTTTTCAGTACCAATAAGATTCTCATTCAGGCAATATTAATTAAGTGCTAAAATCACCTCAGACATTTCATTTACCTTCTTCAGTTTTCCTGATCACTAACAGGAGAAAGGACTCGTGTCTCATCATGCTCGTCTAGCAGGCAGAAAAACCGAAGTCCAAAGCAAGCTGTGTGGTATATGCTCCTACCTATCCGGGCTAACCTGCGTCCGTCAAAACTGACCTCAACCCTGTCCCCTGCCCTTCGCCCCACACCCGCAACCACACACTGCATCCACCAGCCCCAGTCCTGCTCGTGGTCTCTCCAAGCAGGTGCGAAATTGTAAACGGCTCTTTGCTCTGCCCTAAGTTTCCTACCACCTGGAAACTTTCCACTAATTAATTCTTCACAGCTCAGTTGAAATGCCTGAAATGCATCTACTGTGAAAATCTCTCCAGCTCCCACAGGAAAGTGTGGGTTCTCCATCTCTCAAATATATTCTCCTTTATTCTAATTTTCCCCTTTATTCTAATTTTGCCTATTATTAAAACATCTCTTCTTATAGGAGTTGTTTGTAAATACTACTGTCCTCCTCAGTAGACTGCAAGCTTCTAGAAATCCAGGGCATATTGTGAGAGATACTTAATGTGTATTATAAAGAAAGCACCAGGGTCACAGGAGTATACCCAAACTTGCATCTTTTTATAGTGTCTGGTAGTTGTTTTTAATAAGCATATCGGAGTGACTTCGACAACACGTTCTTACACTGGCTTCTTCCTTTTTAACTGATGTTTGCACTTGACTAATAAGGACCTGCTGTTAGGAGAAGAAAGAGTCCCTGGTCTCATAATAATTCTCCACATGCTAGAGGAGCTCGTGATAAGGTCCTGGATCACATGTAATGCTGTTGACCTTTACTGACTCTGCTCTGAACACCCGCAGGAATTGTCTATAGAATTAGAGCCACTCAAAACAGAACTTGGTTGATTTAGTTCCAAGATACATTTTGAGGGGTTGTTAGTAGTAGGATTTAATTTGTCACCTTCTTGCACTCCTTCCTAAATAACAACCGTGTTCTTGTGTTAGTGCATAAATAGATGGAATTATTAACTGACATCTCTCTGTTTCTTGCCCAAACCCTATAAATCCTGAAATACTTAGGCTAGAGTTTTGCCTATAAATTTAGGCTATTGTTTGGATATTACTGGGAGACATACACTGGAGTCATTGATAAACCCACAATCATGCCCCTTCCAGTGCTGATATGCTGACAACTACATATTCAGATAGTCAGGCTATACCTGACCAGGATAGATTTATGAATCGAGATGTGTTGACAATTTGCCCTCGACCCACAGAGACTGGTTCAGACTATTGGCATGAGACTAACCAGCCAGTCATGTACCATTCTCCATGGGGACAAAAAGGCTGTGTGTAGTTGCCAAAATAATGTTCTTTCTACATTGACTCTAGAGAGAGTCTGGCAGTAAAAACTAGGGAAGAGTAAGAGGAGAGAAAAGGCAGAGAGATATAAGACGTTGACAAAGTTGCTGTGGTATGCCTGATATACTAGCCCTGCCCTTTCTGAGATAATGTTAAAATAAGCCCCCATACCCCCACTTGGGTCAGAGATACACAGTGAGGAAAAAACAAACTCCACCTAGCAATTTATTACTCTGGTGTGGTCTGTGGGCCAGGAACATTGATAGCACTCCGGAGGTCACTTTGGAACAGCAGAATCTCAGGTTCCATTTCAAACCTATACAATGAGAACATGCATTTAAAAAAAAAACAAAAAAAACAAAAAACCTTCCCAAATGCTTTATGGACACGAAGATAGAGAAACCCTAACATAGCAGCAATATTTCCCTACTGTTAATGTTCAGTCTTTTTTCAGTCTCACCACACCTTTTCCAACCCAGTGTCTTTGCAAATATTTCCCTGCCTTGAACACTGTTTTCTGTTCTCTTCACCTAGTTAATATATCTTTAAATTCAGATCTCAGTTCAAGTATCATTTTCTCAAAAGGCATCTTTCTGAGTAGGTTCAAGGCCTTATTAAACATGTTTATATTATGAGGACTTACATATAAATATTATGCATATTAAAATAAACTTCATGAGTCACTGATGATAATGGATTTTTTTCTTAGCATTATATTCCTAGTACCTAGGTTGGCACATAACACATTCTCATTATGTACTTGTTGGATGGATGGATGGATGGGTGGATGGATGGATGCTGGATGAAAGATGCAAAAAAATTACAGATAAAGAATCCCAGAGAGATTAAGTGATTAACCTAAAGTCATCTAAAAAGTGGTAGGGGATGAGGGGTAAGAGGAGAGGGGACAAACAAACTGGTAGATCTGAGTTTATAATCCAGGCTACTTCCCTTCCGCCAGTGGTATCTTTGAGTTTTCCTCATTTATCCTACAACATGTTTAACCAAACTGAGGAAATCAGAAACAAAACAGATGCCACATGAGAAAACCCCAACCTTGAAAATCAATGGAAGTGAACGGAACATTTTCTAAAGCAGTTTCCTTTTGCTAATCAGAGTGACTGACAAAGCCAGCTGCTGACCAGGTGACTTGGAAGAAACAATCATATCCACTATCAAGTGATGCCACTTTTATTTGGATGCCAAGTTCTTTGGCTGCAGGAGAAAAAAAAAAAAAAAACTACTATGTAATGGATCAAAGTGAGACCACAGTAGCTGATCAGCCTCAGAGCAACTGGCAAGTAGGAAGTCCCCATGCATGGAGCCCAGGATACCTCTCGGGTATACAATAGTTCAATCTATCAAAATGAATTTTATGGCATTCCTAACTGGGGGTGCAGGCCTATGATTGGAAAATTTTTAACAGCAGAGCAATGTAGAAAAAGGATCATGGATATATAAAGCCATGTCATTCTGGCATGCCCTGTACAAAGTGGATGCAAAAAGATGATGAGGGCTCTATCTAGCTATCTATCTAACTTATTGCAGCTTGTCTAAATACTTCTTATACTGTTAAATTTACCAATATGCACCATCAAAATTCACCACATTGACCACCTCCTATGAATTATCCTTAAGTGTTCCTATAGGCAATATCCCAAATGATTCGCCTTGCCCACCTTTGATCCCCTCTCCCTCTTTCCCAAAGTGTTTCTCATTGTCTAAGCTTCTCAACTGCTGTTTTGTATCACAATAATAGCCCTGTGTTTGTTTCTTTTGAACTTGAATATTGCACCCCTGATACTGTTCTCAAAAGCTTTCTTCACACCTGACTCAATTTCTGACCTTTCTTGATTCATTTATTCAAATATTTACTTTGTGCATACAAGATAGCGGATACTGCTAGAGGCTGGAGATGAAAATACCCCACTGTCACTCATGTGCATGTAATTAAATTGCATTTAATATGTACTGTTGTGTGATTACAATACAATAAGGTATCTCTATGGAGACATGGATTGCTGTCGAATACATTAGAAAAGACCTGAAAAGACCCATGCCCAACCCAGGACCCTGCCTGAGCACCAGTCTTTTTCCTCTGAATTTTTCTTATGTTCAGCCTCAGGTCATGACTCTTCCAAGTTAAAGTAACCCATTAAGTCCACCTTTGTCCTCCCCAAGCACGCTTTGCCTACCACTAATCATAAACTTATAGAAACAGAAAAATACAATGTTCTATACAATTTGTAATTCCCACCCAAATAATAAATATTCTGATGGAAGGGACTGTTCTCAATTCATCTGTATAACCCTAGTATCTAACATCGTAGCTTCTATGCAAAGATGCTCGGTGAATGTTGAACTCACCGGCTCATTTGATAAATGCAAAACAAGCTTTAAGTGTCATTTCCTTCCAATGGAACTTAAAATGGGATTAACTTTGTCATCCCTCAGAAATGAAGCCATTTCTAATATTCCTTCAGTGAAGGAGAAGAGGAAGGAAAAAAAAACATTCTACAAATTACAGTAACTTGACAGCTGCTCGCTAAACAATACCACATTAATTTTCAAAGTTCCACACATGGCTGAGTGGAAGATCCCTTAATCCCAGGTCCCATTTTATGTTTGCCTCATTGTCTCTGTCCCTTCATTGTATCACTTGCAGAAATCACCAGTGGCTGTGTACTCTCTTAAACCTTATTATTGCTAGAGAAGACATAGAGCAGGTTAATGCAGATCTGCTTCCCAGAGGTATGTTAAAATGGATTTAAGTTCTTTATTTTGAGTGATTGACTTTGAGAAATCCCCTTCTTTATCAGTTACTACCAGAGAAACAGAACTTCTCAGGAGTGACAGTAAACTCACCACATATTCTTGAGTTCTACAGGCATAATAACTTCTAAGGGGATTGAGGTTCATTTGGCTGTTTATAAGGAGGCAGAATCAGATGACCCTGAGTGCAGAAGCCAATGAGACTGCGTGTCATAAGTTTCAAACACAAGCTCCCAGAGACCTGCTTTCTGGAACCCTTCCTGAGTCAGTTCTCTAAGCCTTTGTCATGCTGCTGTTACTCCTTTGTTCTTGGCTGACTGTATCCCACAAATGATTACCTTCAAAGGGAAAAGGAATGGAGAGCCTTTCTTGAATGGACTTCTTGCTTTTCAAAAAAACAAACTGTGTTATCTGACTTTTGGAAACCTAATAACCTGCTTACGAAAACAGAAGATAGCTTTCAAGTACAGAATCTGAGCGGCACAAAACACAGCCTAGAGAGGCACAGCTGACCTCTCCTGTCTCAACCATTGCTCCCCTCAGCAGTGTATTTCAGTCAGTCCGCCTGTTCTGCACCCCTCTGTCTCTGGTGAATCCTCTCACCACCCCCCCACCTCTGGCCAACACCCCAGCTCTTATATGCATAAATAAATAGATCTTTAAAAAAAAAAACAAAACATTGCCTGGAGAGAGAAGAGGAAAAGTGACTGCAGCAGAGCCTGATGCTGGCTGGTGGGCCGTGCTGGGGAAATACCCATCCTTGTCTGATAACAAACAAAGGCAGTGCGGCACTTTGTATCTGTTGCTGTAAGAAGCTATTTTGATTTATGTGTTGATTTCAGTTTTTTAATAAAATTCAGATATCAACAGTACTTCACAAATCACTGACAGAGTATCAGGGGTCTTGTTTCTAGGACTCCGCGGGCTAAGAAACCACGGGCCAGAAACAAGGCCCTCACAGCAGATGGTCATGCTGCTAAGTGCTACCTCCAAGTCCCACGAGGGTCTCCTGGAATTGATTAAGCATCAGCACACAGGTGACTTGACAAAACCTGGTGTGACATGGAGGTGGCAATGGCAAAGGCTCAACAGGCTGTTCATCAGCCTTTGTCTGGGACATTCAGGTTGTCCTAAGCCCATTCGGTTCACCCTTCATCAGTGCTCAGAATAAGAGGGAGTACAAGACATTGTTTTTTCATTCATTCAAGTTTTGAGTACTGTGCAATAAAAAAGAGTCACATTATTAAGGAGGAACCAAGATGTGAGTATGCCTGAAAGAGAAAACAACACAAAATTTAAAAGGGAAGGAGGAGAGAATTGTCAAGCTCACTCTTTCGTCTGCAAGTACTAATGAATAAAATTGTTGCTGGCAACTTGTACTTCAAAAATATTGAAGTGTGTGTGTCTCTGTGTGTGTGTGTGTGTGTGCGTGTGTGTGTGTGTGTATTGTATATCTATAAGTGCATATGGACATGCATATGTTTGGAAATTGTCTCTAAATACACTGTGTGGGTGTAATTTGAAGAGGCACCCAAAAGACAGCAATTAAGGACAAGGATGTGCCGCTGGGCCCTCCCTTTGGGGCTCACCTCTGATCCCAGCTTGCTTCAGCGTTCCCAGACTCAGCTGTTCCTCTCCAACATGAACCTTTGCCCATCAGCTCAGAGTCACATGGAACCATGACAGCCAAAGGAAATGTTTGAAGTCCCAAGTGTGCGCCTGATGGTGCTTTCCTTTCCAGAATATACCTCAACTCCCCCAGTGACAGATATCTGTGTTGCTTCCATTCACCTTTCATGAATTAAGGAAGAAAGGAAAGAAAGGGAGGGAGGGAAGAAAGAGGGAAGGAGGAAAGCAGGCAGGCAGGCAGGCAGGCAGGCAGGGAGGCAGGCAGGCAAGCTTACTTGTTGGAGAACTAACAGTAACTCCTTCAGGCTGCGAAGGGCCATAGTCTCAATTCTCCACTTGAACCTCTTTCACTGAGACACCAACATTCATCACAACTCCAAAACTATGTGTTCATTTTCCCAATCTTCACTACTACACGCTAGAGACACTGGAGATCAGGCCACATACATTCACACAGATCACTAGCTTTTCTCCCAAGTAGCCACAGCTACATTCTAGAAATTTGGAATGCCATCACATTTCACCAATAGCTCCGAGATAAATGGGCTGCTAGATAGGCTATTTTCCTTTTTCGATTCTTTAACTCCTCCTCTATCCTGAGTTTCATTTCCTCATGTTTTCGTTTACATCATCTACTCACAGGCATGAAATTTTACCAAGAAATTATAAATGATGTTGTAGGGGTTTTCTGTATGAGTTTTCAAATTATTTCTCCAGACAACCCCCTCAGAATTATCGTTCAAATATGCTCAATAGATCTAATTCTTCATTTCTGACATTACTGAATTGAATCGAGAGACAGAAAATTACGTCTCTTCAAGAGAAGACCACAGGCTTGTTTGTATTTGGAAAGGCTCACTGAACTTTTCATTTTATTTCCCCTCTAATTGGATTGTGTAATTTTTCTTCCTTAACGATTTATAGACTCTTTTCAGTTTTCTAGTAACTGCACAATCCAATCTCCTGTGTGGACAACAAATATTTCTATCTTGTGTCTACCATATGCTGTATCAAAGCAGAAACAGCTTACAAAACTTTTATTACAGTCAAAAGAACATACATTTATTTTTGTTTTTTACTTTCTTAAAATTTGTTTTTCTCTTCTAGAACTTAATCCCTGATGAGATATTAATAACATAATGTATGTAAAATAGGCAATTAATTACTTAGTACATGATAAATGTTCAATGAATGCTGAGTCTCTTACCCCTGATTTTGTCATAATTGTTTATTCTTTAGTCCATTTACCCTTTCATACATTTAAGCTCTAATCCTCTTTTTCATTCATCAAACTATCCCACAATTCCATCATCCTCCATCCTTCAATTCACAAAAACATCAAGTACATTTTATGCTACACATAACTTTGCTAAGTGCTGAGGATATAGCACCGAAAACTCTTTTTGCCTTCTAAGAATATCTCAATCTGGAGAGAAGAACTCCATATAATTCACAAATAGACCTGCACGTAATTCACAAATACAACTTATGCTGAGAGAGAAAATAGCCAAGGGCGACTGAGTACAATGGAGAGTAACAGCCAGGAATACGAAGTATTTGATAAATGTTAAGACCATGCTTTATAGTCCAGGAGCCCTACTAGACACTTCATTCCATTTAGTAATTTCATAAGCATAGCAATAATTGCTGTCATAAAATTATAATCATCTTAGAGGTAAAGAGGTTGAACCTTAAATAAGTCAGTCAAGTGACGAACGTCAACTTGTAAATAGATCCTGGACTTGACCCCAAAACTACTTCCTGTAAATACTAAGCATGTAGTTTTCATGGACAAGGTGTACAACAGCTATTTGGTATAAAAATGAGGGGAAGCTTAACTGTATTCTCCACTTTCATATTTATGCTGTCCAGAGTAGAGAGGAAAAAGATCTTGGGTGATAAATAATAATTAACAATGGCCTCTTGACAGTAAGAAAATAGCCCAGTTCCTGAGAACACTGATTAGACAACCGAACAGGAAGAGGCCAATGAAGAGGTTATAGCACCTGGGAAGTCACTATACACACAACGCACACACACATACACACACACTACACACACACGCATACATATAACTGACCCTTCTGCCAATAATGGGTTCTCTTTGACTCTCCATATTCTAGCTGTGTTTTGTTGAAAGACGCTGATTTCCCATGATCAGAGCTTTTGTAAATGTTGTTGTTGTTTTGGGCCTGGGCAATAGTTTCTATGGAGTGGCATGAGGAAGAACAATGTGTTCAACACTATCTCAGCTAGCCTTGCTCTGAGCACGTGTCACAAATAAAAGCAATTGATTTCTTTCTGCTTTCACTTTAAAAGTTACCCCTTGGTCTCCTTTCCTTTCCTCTTCCTTCCTCTATAATTCTGTCCAACAGCCATCAGGTGGGGCTGAGGAAGGCAGGTAGCTGATCAGAAGGGTTGAGTCTGTGCATAAGGCACCCTACACGGAGGTGAGCAGGACACAAGGGGGGCTGAGGGGAGGGAGCAGGGTGGCAGCAGAACAGCAAGGGATGCTGGTGCTCAGGGTGGACCAGCCTCACGGACCCCACTGTCACCAAGCCAGCAATGTGATTATTTTCAAAGTTGGGACAAGTCAAAATTGTGGTAAGAATACAGCAATATTTCTGTCCTATTCCTGCCCAAAACATTGTAAAACATGAATCTAATTCCATGATCTGGAAACACCAGATCAACTCAAACTGAGGGCAGTTATATAAAAACAATTAAAAAAAAACCTGACCTTTAATTTATAAACCAATAAAGTGAAAAGGTCCTGAGAGTAGAGCAAAGCATGGGGGGGTTCTGGGGTAGAAGGAGACTCAAATTGACATGTCGACTAAACGCAATATATGACGAAGGACTGGATCCTTTTGTTATAAAGATACTACTTGCACAATAAGTTAAAATTGAATTGAACCTTACATTAAGAAAAAAAGAGATCAATTTCAATTTTCTGATTTTGATGTTTGCATTGTGCTAATGTAAAAGAAAGTCTTGGCTGTAGATATTAGAAGCTAGCATTTCCCAGGGAGGTAATGCATCATGTCAACAACTTACTCTCAAACAATTCTATAAAAAGATGTGTATCATACGTAAAACTTCTCAGTAAATTGTAAATAGCTTTATTAAAAAAAGTTTTCAGCTATCATTAAGATGAGATCTAAATGGCCGATCTTTACAGAAGTATCATCTAACTTTGGGTTCAAATTCAAGTCTGTCCATTAGCAGTTCTGTGACACACACAAACCATTTAATCCTATACATTTGTGTGGTGTGGATAATATTAACTTTCATGCAAAGATTAAAATACCTCATAGGTTTCACTGAGGATTAAGCTCTTTAGTACATGAAAAGTGATTAGAAGAATGTTTGACACAGAGAAGCACTAAATTAGTTTAGCTATTATCATTACCAACACAAATTATAATTATTTTGGTGAGTGATTCATTTCTGGGGATTTATGAGAAATAAGCTAGGATTTGCAGTCAGAGAAACCTAAGCTAAGGCGATCACTAATTGGCTCAGTGGGCCGGAGAAAATTCCTTAATTTTGTGAAATTTCATTGTTTTTCCATCAACTTCTATGACCTCATCATGGTCATAACTCATCTTGACTTACTAAGTCCAGTCTCTACCAGTCTTTTTTCATTTCCTCCAAAACATTCTGTGGTTTCTAATTCCAAAGAATCACACACTCTTATCCCTCTTCCTTACACACCTTTGCCCTTCACAGGCCTGGGCGACTCTACTATCTCAGAAACCTACTTAAAATCCTACATAGTCCCTGCCCATTAAACTACTGCCCTTTACAGGTCTCTATTTCTTAGAGGACTGATTGAAATATGCAAAATATTTTTTTTTCCTTTTTAATCCTCTGCATTTTATCCTAGACAAAAATGTTCCTGAAATCAGTGTTTATGTTGATTTCTACTGTATTCACCACTGTGGCCCCAGCATAGAGTAGCTGTCTATGAACAGTTACAGAATGAATGAATACACGAGTGAGCTGAGCGCAACACCAGACACTGGAGACCCATGAGAGCAACTCCACAGCAACTCTACAAAGCTGACAGCAAAATAGGTACTAGGATCACTGCTGCCATAAACATGATCTCACTTTTTCCCGCAGGCCAAAATAAAAAGAGTCAGTAGATCTTGACAATACTCAAAGGAAAACTAATTATTTGTTGGTATTAAACTTCCAGGCAATTGAATAGAGGAGCCTCACGCAAATGATGTAAAGAGACAATGCTGGATGCAAATTTCCGGTTCCCACTAAAAAATGAATAATTACTTCAGAAGGAAATAATTGCTTTGGCACTAAATGTAGCTGTTATTTATGTCACATTATTTATAAGAGTGATGTGCATAATATTCCTCTAATCCTCCTATAAATTAAAACAATTCAGGAACATATTATCTGCAGACACTTCCGAGAAGATGTGCTTACAGCTGCCATACTGCCGATTCTAGTAAGGATAGAAACTTTTCTTAGAGATAAAGACACTTTATCAGGGAAAATGAACAAATAACCTCTTCGTTGTCACACAGGAATGATGTCCCACAGAAAGCCAAGTGATGTAGCATGAAATTATGAGGTTAAGTTACTTAGACACAGGCTTTTAGGAAACAATGTATACAGAGTTTTAAGCGGAAGAAGCAAACAGAAAATGCCGTTCCAACTCCAGCATCTTCTGCAGTAGCTCTAAAACTGGGGAGATTATCCACCAAAAGAAATCTCGGCTTTCTCATCTATAAAGTGGGGAGAATAACTCTTACCTCGTAATCTTGTTTTATGAATCAAGTAAGATATTGCGTCCTAGGTAGTTTCTCTTCTAGCATCTTCTTATAAACAGTTCAGCCGTAAAACATTTTCTTTGAAAACATTTTCTTCGCACAGTTGGTTCTGAATTTGGCCGTAAAGCAATTTTGCTGTCAAAGAGAAAACAAAAAAAAAATAAATAAAAGGAACATTCATGCAGATACCATGAAATATGAAAAACTGAAAACAAAATTAAAAATACAAAATATTCTAATATAAATGTAATGTGAAAACCACAAAAAAAACCCCAGAATATTCAGATACATTTAGAAATGGATGTTGATTCGTGACAATACTGCAAAAACAAATGAGTGAGTATGAGTGTGTGTGTGTGTGTGTGTGTGTGTGTGTGTGTGTGTGTGTACGTGTGTATTGTACCTGAGTACTAGTCTCCCAGGTCTTCAGACATTCATAGTAGTGCACTTTTTAAATATATTTCAGTAATCATGTAATGGGGTGGTACTCAGGTAAAGGGGAGGTTTCAGGTTCCCTGCCCCACCCAAGGAAAGGTAGGGCTAAGCAGGGAGGAGGAGAAGCTGGAGGGAGGGAGGGAG
>PVIJ01022007.1:0-17176 GCA_004024925.1 Scalopus aquaticus
AAGTTGGAATAAGAGATTTTTTAAAAGGCAAAACCCAAAGGCAAAGATATAAAGGAAAATGTTGAGTAAGAAATAACAACATAAAAAAACCCTGCAAATCAAATCTTGCCCAGGTACTTCATAAAAGAGAACATCTAAATGGCCTAAATAACAATTATTTGAGAAGGTGTTCAACCTTGTTAATTATTAAGACATTCCAATTGAACTGAAGCAAGATGCCACTATTCAACCTTAAAAAGACTAGCACGCTGATGAAAACTTGGTGCAACAAGACACTTATGCATGGCTGGGAGTGGGGGTGTCTAAGTGGTATAATCTCTTCAGAAAATGGTTTGGCTGTGTTTTCTAAATCAGTGCATACATATAACCAGGAGTTCACATTTAGGTAATCCACGCAGCAGGATTTCATACCAAAGTGCTTCAAAATGTATTCTTAGAAATTACTTGCATTAGCAAAAAATTAAGCACTATATCCTTCAATAGTGGAGTGGATAAATGAAATTACAGTTTGTTTATAAGATTAAATGCTATTCATAAATGAAAATAAATATTAGGGGAATGATTACTTCAACATGAATCTCACAAAATATTGCTGAATGAAAGAAGCAGGCACAAATGACCACATGGTGTGTGTGTGTGTGTGTGTGTGTGTGTGTGTGTATTTTCTTTTTTTTTTCATAAAGTTAAGAGCAACAGAGCATATCTGTGATGTTAGCTATCAGGCTAGTTGATTCCCTTTTGGGGTAAGATTAAAAGAGACCATGAGCAGGGCTTCTGGGATGATAGCTATATCTGGGCAATAGCTTTATGGATATTTGAATTACGTTTTTTAAATATTCAGACAGAAATACACAGATACATACACATTTTTAACCTGCAAAAGAACATTGCAATGTTCCTCTGTGATCAAATATTTCATCTGAATAACATTCTTTTTAATAAAAGTATTTTTAAGTATTACAGTTTGCTTTAATTTGAATTTATGATCATATGGATGAGCATCTTTAAAAATATTTATCAGCCATTTGTGTTTTCCCTTCTTGGATGTGCCTCTTCATATACTTCATCCATTATTGCTGGACTTTGTCCTTTTCTCATTGATTAGAAGAATTCTTGCCAGGTTATAGAGATAAGCCTTGTCTGTATGCTGTGTCTGTATGCAAATATCTCTGTGACTAATTTTATTTATTTATCTTGTATAGAAATATTAATGTCAAAATTAGCAATTTTCTTTAAATTGTATGTTTTAGGCCTTGCTTATTAAAATATCATTGCTTATTCTAAAGTTGTAAAGATATTCTGTGTACCCTTAAATATAATTTTAGGAATTTGCTATTCAGATTCACATTTAATTTGTTGTTGGTGTGAATAAGGCACATTCTTTTATTTTTGGCCATATAGTTTAATTGCCACAGTATAGTTTATTGAAAACATCTTTCTTTATTTGAAATGTTTTCACTGTCATTTGTAATGTTTCATTAGATGTTTCTGGGTTCTCTAATCTGTCATCTCCTTCCTTTATTTCTACTGCTTATCTGATGATCATACTTATCATCTTACCATAGTTTTATAACAAGTCTTGTTATCTAAAAGAGTTGTTTCCCAATTTTTGTTTTATATTTTAAAGGTGAATAAAATCAAATCATCCTGTCCTGATCCCTTTTTAATTAATAGTTCTCTCAAGTCACACCTCTTTCTTCTCATGTTTTACTGTAACAGTAATGAACACAATCACATCTTAAAATCTTTGCTTGGAATTCTCCTTAGATGTATTTCCAGTATCACCTCTGAGTTTATCTTTACCCCTAACTTCAGGACACAACTTTGCCATGTTTCCATTTGTCATTTCTGAGTCCTCATCAAAGACTCACTGAAATTTAGGCTTTTTCTGTCAAGCTTCTGAATATTCTTACAACCTTTGCCTGCTAACTGGTTCTAAAGCCATGCCACATTTTTAAGTATTTGTTACAACATCACTTCACTTCTAGACAGCAAAATCTATAAGAGTTCTCTATTAACTCATAACAAATTACCACTAATTCAGAGACTCAAAAGAATACCCATTTATTAGTGCATAGTTATTATGATTCTATAGTTATACCTATTATTTAGTGCATAGTTCTGTAGATTAGAAGTTTGGCATGACTTGTCTGGGCTTTCTGCTGAGTCTTATCAGGTTGAAGTTAATGCCTTGGCTGGACTGAGGTTTTATCTCTAGGCTCTGAGGAAGAAGAGGCTTCAAGCTGAAGAAGCTTGGGGGCAGAGCACAATTCTTTTTGATTGTAGGGCTGAGTTCCATTTCCTTCTGGCTGTCAGCAGGTGGCACTCTTGGCTTTTAGAGCTTTTCTATATTCTTTGTCATATGATCTTCAAAATCAGCAGTGGAGGATTTCTCAAGCATTGAATCACCTTCCTTTTAGTCCCTTCTGCCAAGAAGAGTCTCCTCCTTTAATAAGGGCTTGCCAGACTCAGAATCCACAGGGTATTTGGAGTTTCTCTTCTGGATGTGCCTAGTCATATCCTTTATCCATTATCATTATTGTTTCAAGGTCCTTGAGTAAAAATATCTTATCTATGTTAATTTGTGTTTGTAATTAATTATGTTTATAATTATGACGGTGATTGTAAATATCTTATTTATATTTGTAATTATATTTGTAATTTATCGTTTGTAAGACCTGTCACATACTTTGCCCACAGATGCCCAATAACTATTTATACACTTCATCCACTATTGGACTTCACAATAGCACAACGCACGTGTGGCTGAATAGCTGGGAGAAGGTATGTTGTGTACACACCAAGGACAGGAATCTTGGGGCATCTTAGAATTCTGCTACCACAGGGACTCTATGAAACCAGGGTGGATGATGTCTTCTTCCAGAGAAAAATTTTCTTTGTTTCTATGGTGATTTCCGGAGATAAGCTCTTCTGGGGACCACTTTTATGTTGATTTTCTACTTAGAGGTCCCCATACTACATTAATAGTGTAAATTTGAACTATGAACATGCAAAATGGAAGGAAAAGGATTACAAATGATCAAGATAGCATTTAGCAAGGTAAAAAAAATTCTTGCTGTTCTTTATGTTAGAAAATACATTTTTCTCAAGTTTCTTCCTGCTCTTCTAAAGCAATCGCCCCTTGATGATCCTAACTTCATATATAGAGGTTCTCAGTCCCAACTCCTTGTCTAGCTGATGCCCAAATCTTTGCCCCCAGGTCTATCACAATTGTTAAAATCCAAACTTCCAGGGTGGGCAGCAACCCCAAACCCAGCTGCCCCTGGCCTAACAGTCACAGAATCAGCTCATCTTGTCAATTTAACTTTTAGTTCCTGCTTTTTGTTTCTGGGCATTTTCTTTTTCTTTTTTTCTTTTTTTTTGCTTAAATTCAAACTTCCTTAAAGATGTTTTGTTATATATTACCCAAATTTTTTTGTTTTAGGTGGGAGGAAGTTTTACCTCATATACTATATTGTTGAATGTGGAAAATCCTGTTCTTTCTACCTTGTGGTTTGCGGCATTGCTTCTTCTTAGCATCCTAAGGGAACGCTCTCTCCCTGTCCTCATATCCTTCTCTAACTCACCTCAACACAGCTGCCTAAGACATTTTTGGACACTTTGTGCACCTTTCTGGCTTTAAACTGTTCAGTGGAACCCTTGCTTTTGTGAGTTCCATCTCTAGCCACTCAGGACTCACTGCCTCCTCTCTATGTTCTGTGACACCCGCTCTGGCCACATCCCCACCTGTCCTATGCATCTGCCATGCTGGATGCCCCAGTGCCTTGGTGGTCATTTATGCCCCTGGAGCACTCTTCTTCTTCTTCTTTTTTAAAAGATTTATTTATTTATGCATAGAAGCTGGGGTACAGGCCAGAGGCGTGGGGTGGCGAGAGAGTTCACCAGAGACAGAGTGGGGAGCAGAACAGGCAGATCAATGGAAATACACTGCTGAGGGGAGCAGCGGGCAAGGCAGGAGAGGTCTGCCGCACCATGTGGGAATCTCCCCAGCCGGGTGTCGAACTCTTGTTGCCACTGCCGCCAGCTCCACAGTGGTTAAGCTCCACAGCACTTAACCACTGCGCCACAAGGGAGGCCCCTTTCTTTTTCTTTTTTTAAGGATTTATTTATTTATGCATACAAGAGCTGGGGTGTAGGCCAGAGATGTTGAGGGGGGGGGGTGAGGGTATTCACCAGAGACAGAGTGGGGAGCAGAACAGGCGGACTGACTAAAATAAACTGCTGAGGGGAGCAGCGGGCGAGACAGGAGAGGTCTGCTGTGCCGTGTGGGAATCTCCCTGGCCGGGGATTGAACTGGTGCTGCAGTGGCTGCAGATAGCTTCATAGTGCTGAGAATTAATCCCTTGTGCCACAAGGGTTCCCTGGAGCATTCTTCTTTTGGCTTCTTTTGTGGGATAGGACTTTGTTTTTGTTCTTTAGGCATCATCCCAGCGGCCTTCCCTGACCATCCACCTGCCCAGTTCCCACACAGTCTGTGACTACTCACCTCGTTGGCTTGCTGCCCCTTACCAGAGAGAGAGCGGTCTGCAGCCATTTCTCATTCACAGCTGCTTTTCCACATTCAGAAGATAGCAGCACAGGCCCTGGTTCAGACCACAGACGATGCACGCAGTTGTTGAAACAACAGACTCAGTCCTTCCTGCCTGGCGGGCATGCACATGGGGAGCCAGAGTCCACAGACAGCTCCGCACAGTGAACTTTGCACACACAACTCTATGCTGCTCTCGGGACAGGTAAGATGGGACTTGTTACATCAATTCATCCACAAGACTTGATTCTGTTATAAATACATTTCAAATGAAATCATCTTTGTAAGCCCCAATCCTTTAAATAGGTGGCTTTAAAAACTAGCTCAATTGTTAATGAAACATTAAAGGAAAAGCAGGATTGCCACCAGGGTCAGGGTTGCAGTGGCTGTGAGCCGGGGCTCCGCTCCAAGGGGTCCACTTCCCTGGAGGAGAGGCCTGAACCTCTGAGGCAGCATAAAGCAGCCATCGACTGTCCCACAGGATGGAACTTGCCTGGTTCACGCTGAGGGTGGGAGGGCCTTCCCTCTCACACAGAGATGTTTTAAAATACTCCAGAGGACCACTTGAGCAATATTTATTGATATGTAGAAGAGAACTATTGCCCTTGTTCAACTACAGCTTGTAGAGCCACAGCTCACAGCACTATCAAATTATCAGGTATTGTTTAGGGGTCAGGCCCTACCCAGCTTCTTTTACACTAAGAGTCTCATGGACCAGGGCCTCCCTGGTGGTGCAACGGGTTAAGTCTCAGCACTATGAAGCTATCAGCAGCCACTGCAGCACAAGTTCGATACCTGGCCAGGGAGCTTCCCACATGGCGCAGCAGACCTCTCCTGTCTCTCCTGTTGCTCCCCTCAGCAGTGTATTTCAGTCAATCTGCCTGTTTTGCTCCCCACTCTGTCTCTGGTGAATCCTCTCACCACCCCACACCTCTGGCTTACACCCCAGCTCTTCTATGCATAAATAAATAACTCTTTATTTTTTTAGAAAAAGAGTCTGATGGACCAGTCTGGAGCCCTTTGTACCAACAAGTCAAGTCCAGGGATGGCAAAGGATACCTGCAGGGGCATTTCTTCGTGGCTCTGCCCACCACGTCCAGGGCCTCTTGTCTTCTCCTCCAGCTTCTCACTCTGGGCACCGTTCCCTGTTGAAAACAGACTCTGTGAAGATCCAGACTTGTACTCTTGATAGGTTTTAGACACAGAATTCTTTAAAAGAAAGGTTTTTTGAGGACACTAAAATTAGGCATTGATTAAAAATTCCATTTATAAGTAAGTTTAGCTCAGGAAAACATCTATTTTACTAAGTGAATAGCAGCTGTATGGAAAATTGAATTTTCTACAATTTTTACAAGTAAAGCTTAAAACTAAGCAGCACTCATTCTCCACCTTCCCCTCTTTTCTTCTTTCCCTCCTCACTTATGGTATTCATTAAATACTTTTCAAGTGCCTAATGTGTTCCAGAGACACAGGACATGGTTTTATTCTCAAAATAGTCATTACCTGATACGAAATATAGGTAAGAAAAAAAGAGTATCGGTGGTTTCAATATTCTTTTCTGAAACCAAAACCTGTTTCTTTGAAAAAACAAAATAAAAAAACTCTAGCTCGACTCATTAAATAAAAAAAGGGGAGAAAAATCAATAAATAGAATCAGAAAAAAGGAGGTTATTATAATGATTAACATAATAATTTCCCCAACTGGAAGAGCTCAGAGGCAGCTATGTCCAGGCCAACAGTGACCTTGTCAGTGCAGCGGCTGTCCCGATGGCATTCTTGAGCAGCTCCAAGGCCTCTCCATTCTCCAGGATGTCAGGAGCAAACCCGTTTTCTCCTGCACTGGTGGCATCTTTCCCACTTTTTTCTTGATGATATTCTTCTGGTTGTGGTAAACCTCTGTTCCATTGCATATGGCTTCCTTGAAGTTTGTGACCCCAATAGGGAGGATCATGAACTGCTGCTAGCTTATTGCAAGTATGAGAGTCACTTTTGATGACATTAAGAGCTGGAGCTGGCAGGATGACTTTGGAATTGCCAGCAAGTCTGCAATGTGGAGGCACAGGAACACCCCCTTCTCAACAGCTCCAGCCCTGAAGAAGACTAGGGACTCTCTCAGAGTGGCATTTGCACCAAATTTAATTTGCTATCCCATTCAACTCTATCATCAGCTTGTCAGTCTTCTGTTCCCCAGGGCTCAGCTTCTTGCTAATGAGAGCAGATGTAATATTTTATTGATGTGCTCCAAGCAAACTTGGAGACACCTTTCCCCAAATAGCACTTCTTAGGACTGTCCTGGAGCTTGAGGGTCTCATAGATGCTAGCTGAGGCACCACCAGGCACAGTAGCTCTGTGGATACGTTTTGAGGTGCAAAGATTAATCTCAACAGTGGGGTACCCATGAGATTTAATAATCTGTCTGGCATGGATCTTTTTTTTTTAAGATTTATTTATTTTTGCATACAAGCTGGGGTGCAGGCCAGAGGTGTGAGGTGCTGAGAGGGTTCACCACAGAGTGGAGAGCAGAACAGGCAGATGGGACGGAAATATACTGCTGCGGAGAGCAGCGGGCGAAGCAGGAGAGGTCTACTGCGCCATGTGGGACTCTCCCTGGCCAGTCATCAAACTCGCGCAGCAGCCGCCGACAGCCTCATAGTGCTGTGACTTAACCCACTGCACCACCAGGGAGGCCCTGGCATGGATCTTGATAACAGAATCAGAGAGGCTACAAGCTGCAAGGTCTGGATGCTCTTAGCCCTCTCCCCCCACTCCATCTATCCTTCATATATGTATAAACCAATCAATTTATTCGCTATATACATGCATATACTTAATTTATGATAAGTTTGGCTTTTCAAAGCAGTGGGTAGACTATGGATTATCCCATAAATGGAGGTGTTGTAAAAATTTGCCGAGCACTGGAATAAATATAGATGAAGCCATACATCACATTGTATACCAAAACTAATTCCTAATGGAATGAAGATTTATGTGTAAAAGTTAAAAATAAGCATGTTAATATATTATTAGGCAAAAATTTTAAATAAATGGTGGCAAGGTAAGTTTTTCTAGCGCAGCACCAAAGGCATAAAAATATGGTAAGATTTAAATATATCTTCTGCCTTGGCAAGTTGCAGCTCTCCTGCCCACCTGTGACTACACAGGGGCCTCTCTTTTTCTTTTTCTTTTTCCTAATAAACCCATCCTTTTAAGATGTAAAAAAAATAGTATATAGAAATTAAAAGAAAGTTTTAGGCTTCAAGAAAAGCATAAATAAAACTTAAAGGAAGTCACACTAAAAATAAGTGTGTATGTGCACCTGCAAGGCAGAGGTGTTGTTTTGAGCATGTGGAGTCTCTGTTGGTGAAGAGGGTGTGTGAAGGGAGTGAGCACCTCAGACAAGGCATGGCAGGAGACACTGACTTGCAATTTCCTGGGAAGCTTTCTCTTCAGTAATAAGAAAACATTGAAAGACTGCGATATGTTTGCTTATCAAAAAGAAAGATATGGGGCCTCCTGGTGGTGCATTGGGTTAAGTAGCTGCATTATGAAGCTATCCAGAGCCACTGCAGCACAAGTTCGATCCCTGGCCAGGGAGCTTCCCACATGGCACAGCAGACGTCTCCTGTCTTTCCCGCTGCTCCCCTCAGTAGTGTATTTCAGTCGATCTGCCTTTCTGCTCCCTACTCTGTCTCTGATGAATCCTCTTACCACCCACACTTCTGATCTACATCCCAGTTCTTGTATGCATAAATAAAGTAAGTCTTTTTTTTAAAAAAGAAGAAAGATATGACATAAAATTATTTGCACACACAGTTGTGAGTGTACAAATTAATAACAACCTTTTCTTTTAAGCTCCTTGGCATTATGTATCAAAAATTTAATATTTATACTTTTGGACTCAATAATCCTAGGTTCCATCTCTATCCTAAAGAAGTGATCAAAGATGCAATCAAAGATTAATATATGTTGATTTTCATTGCAATGTTATCTATAACAGTGAAAAATGGGAAGTTATGAAACTGTCCAACAATAGAAAAAGTGTTATTAATCTCATTACATTTGGATGATGGTCATTAAGCACCATTGCAATCAAGTTTTTAGGGATATTTAATGACATGGGATGTGATCAGGCTAACAAGTTAATTAAAAATGTAGGATCATAAAGCAGCCAGGGCCTGCAGCGGGAGGCCTGCGGCGGGGGCTCTGACTTGCGTGGACTCACGTGGCTGTGTCTCCCGTGATGTCTACGCAGACTGTGGGTGCTGTCGTCCAGCCTCCTGCTCACCTGTCTGTTGTCCAGGAACTTCACATTGAAACCCTTTCCTGGGCCCCTAGAAGGACCGCTCAGGGCTGGAATGAGGGTCCTCACTAATTTTTCAGTGTGCAAATGGCATAACAGTATAATGTATTTATGCCTCTGCTGTGGGTGTATTTTGAAGAAAAGATTTGTGCACCTTCCACTTACGTTTGCCACTGGCTGTATCCAGTGACACCCTGTGGCAGTAGAAGGGAGTCCCTGCAAATCACATCTTGGGGTGTGATTTTTCCAAACTAGTGGATGTGAAATGGTCTTTTATTCTAACTCCTTCCAGTTCATCCATGTTGTTGTAAATGTCATGGGTTCATCTTTTTTTTTTATAGATGATAGTATTATATATACATGCAAACATCATATGTATATACCACATCTTCTTTATCTACTCATCTCTCATTGGGCACTTAGCTTCTTTCCATAAGTTGGCTCTTGTAAATAGTGCTGCAATGAACATACAGCATACTTCCTTCAAATTAGTGCTTTATCATTAATTTTTCTGGTAGAATTTTTCTAAGAGTAGAATCGCTGGATTGTAGATCTATTTTTAATATTTTCAGAAAACTCCATATTGTTTTCCATAGGGCCTAGACTAATTTATACTTCCACCAACATTGGTTGAGGGTTCCAGTGTACAAATGTTCTTAATTTTAATGTAGTTTAGAGTATCCCTCCTTTCTTTTGTGGTTTATGCATTTTGTGCCTTACTTAAGATGTTCTTCCCTATCCAAAATTCATATGACATTCACCCATGTTATCTTCTAAATGTTTTATAGTATCTCCTCTCATATTTATGACTTTAATCTAGCATAAATATGTCAATATTATGCTTTAGGAATCCAACCTTGTTTTTCCAGGTCTACATGGAGAACCAATTCCTGCTGTTCTGGAATACCCGCAAAACAGAGTCATGCTCAGCTCTCTGGGACAACTACATATATAACCTCATGGCTGGGCCCAGGTCATTGTCTAGAAAACCATGAACTGAATGTTTTACAGGCTTGTTGAGGTCAGTTTTCAAATTTGCCCTTTTTCAATATCAGTAGATAATTTCTCAGGCAGCTTTGCTGATTAATTCAGATCCTGGTGGGTTGATGATCCGGGTATTAACTCAGGCCTTTTTGTAAGTCAGGTGTCAGTTCTCTTCATAGTAGGCAAGAAGAGGCACCAGCAAGTTGGTCAGGGGCTGAGGTAGAGGTGGTTTGACTGTTCTTTCTCCAGAGTCTCCACTGTTGGGACATTGCTGTGACAGAATGGAAGGTTTGCTGTGTTTGCATTTTAAGAACTAGATCTTATTGTTTTTGTTCCTTTCCTTTAACCATGGAATGCTTCTGGCACCTTTTCCATTACCTTTGTCTTTTAGGAATATGACTTTAGTGGAAGGTGGTGGGTAGACTTAACTGCCCTGAGAGAATGATGGTGACAAATGGATTCTGCATATTCTTCTTTATGTGACAATTTTTCATTTCAAGCAGGCAGTCACTGAGAAATCAAAGCAGCTGAGCAGCAGCCCGTACATTCAGATGGCTGCGTCCTGAAAGGCTACTCTCTGGGATAAAAGGTGTCAGTTATGAACGGAGTTTTGGCTGCCTCACCCGTCCCTGTTGCACCTGAGAGGTGCTGGTGAGTCACTTTGGAACTGGCCCTGGTTCAGGTTGGCCCCAGGAGGGAGATGACACTGTGCTCCTGTGAATGCAGCCAGGCGACAGAAGTTCACCTGCACAGTTGACCCCTTGACCACTCTCTGTGGGTTGAGGGGATCACAGCTCATCTGTGGAATGTGTGGAACCTACTCTGAATCAAGCAGTCTCCGTCTTGCCTCTGACTGTCATGCTGAGACTGCGGGTGAGCCGTGAAGACAGCCTGACTCAGCAAGTGGTGACTGCTAAAGTAGCAGGAGACCATGTGCTGATTGTCACGGCAGACTTTGCCCTGCAGCCTTCTGGCTGAAGACTCTTGTCCACCAATCACAGGAAGCAAAGCCAATCCAGAAGTTTCACGACAAATGACTCCAGTGCATGCTTCTACCCTGCCTGATCCTTCAAAACTCCTGCAGGCCCTGACCGTCATGCACAGACCTTGGGACTGCCCGGGTCGGCTCATGAGCCCTAGTCTTGAAGAATCGCTTTCCCTTTGACAAGATAAGTGAACCATGGAAGTCTTGGAGCTAGTTTGGGTCAGAGCGTCTTCCTCCTTTCTCCCTCTGGGTAAGCAAGAGCCCTGTCATAGGCCTTCAGTGTTTTTTTGTGGTCATCCCCTGCACTTCAGCCCTCTGCCCTTCCCCAGTTCTCCAGGCTCAATGTGGAGTCTCCTTGCCTCTTGCTGGCTTCTGGTACCCTCCTGTTTCTTTCATTTATGAATCCATAGCCCCCCACCCCTTAGGGGTCACACCCTCTCAGTCCAGCTGTAGGTGGGCTGAAGATTTTCCTCTGCTTAAGTGAACATGGTTGTTGGGTCAACCTTCTTCAGTTTGCCTCCCCACCCCCACCCCTGCCCCCAGAAGGGGCATACAGCCCCTCCAGCACTGTCACATCTATGCACGCTTCTTCAATGTTTGCTCTGTTTCCATCTTTGGGGGAGTCAATCTCTTGCTCTTCAAGAGTGGCCAAGGTGTTGGGAGCAGAGAGAATGCTCAGCAAATATGTGTTGAGTGAATGGATGAATGAACTGATTCAATTAATGTAGACAGACCACTGAGCCTTAATAATGCCTCGCTTACTAGTTAAATTAGCTAATGTGAGGCAGTGAATCATTGCATTTTTGGATCGCTGATCCCTCTGGAAAATCTGATAAATGTCATGGACCCTCTCCTCGAAACAATGCATGAGTGCTGAGCAGCGATGACACATGCTCCCTGGAAGCTATCCAAACACGCTCTTGCAGTCGATGTCAACTGAAAAATAGTCATCTTTTCTGTGACAAGAGAAGGCAACTTTGTCTTACAGAGTCAAGGATGCAGGCTAGCCTGGAGAATCAGACCAACACAGAGAGAGTCCTGATCAGCTGGACCCTCACAGGTAGGTTCCAGCCTATATACTGTTGAGACAGGTGGGGTGATTACAACAGAAAAATTGAAGTGTTTGTTTCAAAAATAAGCATATGGTGATTTTTTTAATATCCATTCGGGGAGGGAAATGCTTTGTTTACATTCGGGGCATCTTTATCTCTGTGGAGAGATGCAAATGATGAGTGAGAAAGAAATGTAATAATGGGGTGATAATTTTTTTAAAAAGATTTATTTATTTATGCAAGATTTATTTATTTATACAAGCTGGGGTACAGGCCAAAGGCGTGGGGCGGCAAGAGGGTTCACCAGAGACAGAGTGGGGAGCAGGACAGGCAGATCAACGGAAATACACTGCTGAGGGGAGCAGCGGGCGAGGCAGGAGAGGTCTGCCCCACCATGTGGGAATCTCCCCGGCTGGGCATTGAACTAGTGTCGCTGCTGCTGACAGCTCCACAGTGCAGCGCTTAACCGCTGCACCATCAGGGAGGCCTGAGGTGGTAAAATTTTTTAGGTTAAAGAATGGCTTTTGTGGATGTGTGGGTCTGGGTTCTTCTGGGGGCAACACAAGGGCTTGGAATAATGATGGGAAAAACCACAGGTTTGCTTCACTGCTGTTATCTTTGTTTCTTATGGTTGCCTTAAAAACGTCTCTGCATGCTCTCTGTCCTTTATGACCCAAAGTTGTTGTTTGCCTTCCACATTGCAGAGATTTTCATTTTTTCCTATGCTCTTCTGGACTTGTATGTGTTTTTGGAAGGCAATGGTAGCAAGTAGAAGATTCTGCTGTCTCGGCGGCTTATCAACAGGGCTGATCAATGTGGTACAGGTTTGAGGGCAGCTTGCTCTAAGTAGGAGTAGGGACCCTTGGCCAGAATGTGGCTTCCAAGGTGGATATTTGTTACTGACCTCCTCAAAGGGAAAGTTTGTTTGACAGTCAGTGATCCAACAACCAGGTTCAGTTAAGCAGAGCAAAATCTTTATTGTGAAGCCTGTTGGTGGAGAAATGGGGAACTTGTGTCCCAAAGCACCTTTCTCCCTGGGCTTCAGGTAAGATGAGGTTATAAGGCTTTGGAGCAGGGAGTGTTTCCATGATTCTCATGTCCTGGATGGGAGTAAACAGCATGAGCTTTTCCATTAGGCTCCTATGCACAGGTCATATGTCTCATAATGTTGAATCTCCTCTCCTGGATGTAATTTTTAATATTATAATGAACCAAAAGTTTGCCTTAGTTACTCCAGTCAAGAGAGCTAATTTGGGCCAGTTATTTCTTGGTTTCAGCTACACTCTTTTTCCAGTAAGAGAGCATAGCTGGGGACAGATAAACCCACTCTAGGGGGCTCTAGTTGACATCAGCTGGTCACTGGGTGATGGAGGAGGATGATAGAGAGATGTTTGTGGACCACATTGGAGCTGTCTCCCATTGAAAGGCTGAGGACTGTTCTAGTGGAAAGTGCACATCTTGGCCTGCTGGATGTTTCAGGTCTTTAACTGTGATAAATGAAGTCCTGTGTATAAGACATTTCCCCCCAATAATTTTATGGTGTCATTTCATGCAAGCTTCTTGAAGAAGTAGAATACCTGTGGTGGTGTACTATTGGGGTGAGGCTGGAGGTGTAGGGGTGAAAGAATTCACCAGAGACAGAGTGAAGAACAGAAAAGGAATATTTATAGAGTATCCTTCAAGGGAACAAGGGGTTAGAGGGGAGATATCCTCTGCGTGGGAAGAAGGGTTTGAGTGTCTCTTTTATAACCTGTCTTTGTAGGCTATTTCATGACTAGGAGAGTTGGTCTCTGCTGGTTGCTCTCTGCTGGGGCATCAGGTCTTGGGGGGCCTTTTGCACAGGAGTGTCCTGCTTGGACTCTGCCTGTTTCTGCATTCCCTGGAATTCTCCTTAGCCCCCTATTGGTCATGTGGACCCATCACCAGGTTCCCATGGCAACTCTATGGTTTCCCTTTCTTATCTACTTTGTGTCGCCCAGCATTGCTCAGCTGAGCAAAGTGCAGAGACTAAGTTTTAATGCACTTCAATGATACCCTAACAGAGCCCAGCCCAAAAAAGGTATTCAGGAGGAGTTTTTCTCTTGCCTTTACACCTGCTTTTTCTGGAATATGCCACAAACAACTTCCTACATATTCAAGCCCCAAAGGGCTTCTGCATCTTTTACCTCCCCATCCTTCTACACACAATTCCAAAGGCAAGAGAATTGTGAGAGACTTCTTGACCACCTGCCCAACTCCAAGGAGGACTTGATTTCTTCTGCACCAAGTTGGCAAGAGTTGCATTTTTGCATATGTTACTCACACTAAATGCTCATCCCTAAGTGGGAAAGACACAGCCTCACTCTAGTATTTGTTCTGGCACACAGTAAGTGCTCAGTAAATTCTTGTGCATGAACAAACCATCTAGACAAAGAATTGCTTACAATGGAATCTGATTGCAAATAGAAAGAGGTGTGATACCCTTGGCTTATCTTTTAAGGTTCTTCCCACACTCCCCATGCAGTGTGGGCTGTCTCTCCTGACCCTGTACATTTTTTGAAAACTGTAGGTGATAGGGAATCAGGGGACCTTAAGGCGAACACAGGAGAGATGCAGCAGGGGCAGGAGGCAGAGTTCAGGCAGAAAAGGCGTTCGACACCCCCAAAGAGATAGGGACCCATGAAGGAGGTTAAGCAGGAATGACACCCATGGAGGAATGTATCTGAGGGGAGATGAGAGTCAGGTAAGTTGACTGAATTTGTATTCCAAGACTTGGATGATGAGTGCCCTCCAGGCACAAGGCTGTTGCTGGGGGTGTGAGGGAGGAAAGAGGAGCCTTTAGGTGAGGAGAGACAGAGACTTGAAAACAAGTGATAAACGATGTCAGCAGGAGCTGTCAATGTGGTGGTGGGACATGATAGTGGCCTGTGCTGTGGACAAATGTGGGGCAGGCTGGGAAAGAGGATGTAACACGGTGCTTAGATCAGCCTCTGTCAGTTTCCTCAACTCTTCCTGTGGACTGCACCCCGAGTGGCTACCAGCCTTCCCACGGGGACTGTAGGGGCCCTTTCCTGGAAGAAAGGGTTACAGGAAGAGGGGAGGGGTTGGGAACTGATGGATTTTAATTGTCTAAAGGACTAACACTGACTCAACCTCTCATTTTGATACAATGAGTTGCCATAAAACATCCTCATAAGAGGCAACAGCTCCCACTCATAGGGGAATGCTGCTGAGGGCATTGTTTTCTCAAGTCCTTTTATAAGTACCTACTAATGCTTGCTCGCTCAGTCAAATTTTCTGAAACCCCAGATTATCCCTTTGGGGATAACTTGTCTAGGAAAAGAAATAGGAGCCTTGGGGGACTGCCTTTCTAATCAATGCATTTTACCATTAACAGAATATCTCCCCTAAGAAAACACACTGTTAGGGGAAAATGTGTCCAGTGGGAAGAATTTTATTTGATATGGTGGATGCTAAAGATTGACTAGTTTTTCTGACTGTGAGGTGAAAGTGTGACATTTAATAAAGACAAGTCTTTGGAGTTGTCACACGTTTGAATCACAATTTCTGCTTCTCTAGAGACTGACAAATGCTATAGAATGGAAGTTACAGGCAGGGAACATTCTGTAACCACCAAGTCAGATGAGAAAGTAGAGACAGGGAGGGCCACAGCCTCAGCCCCAAACCACAAAACCAGTTCATTCTCTTAGAAGGGAAGGAACTGACTTTGCCCACTTACTTGCACTGAACCAGATCTCCAATGTTAATATCCTCTCTCAAACATGAAGTGATGTTTGCAATTATGATGCATGACCATTCAGGCTCACAAAGTGTCGGACTTTATTTGCTTATTTTTGTTTTGCCTGTTAATGTGAAGCCATTTGAAACGGAGTCATTAGAACAATATCCATCTGCATGGTTAAAATGAGAAGTTTTGTATTTAGGAATGCAGAATTCACATGTTTATTTAACAATTTTATGTAGAAAAGCTTGCAGAATTTTAAGCATGAGGATGTGTGGGATGTTTTGGGTATTGCTACAGGAATAGTTAGGACAATTTCTGCCAGTTGAGTTCACCTTGGTGATCTGTTCGGAATCTGGGCCTTAGCCTTTCTGAGGCTTAAAAGTCTACATCCTGATGTTCCCAAGGCTGACTTGGGTTAGCAAACATCACAGGAGAACCTGGCATCACAGAGGTGCCAATGACTGATGCTCTGTGAGGAAATCAACTGTCAGATGTTTATGTATTTCTGGTTTGTATGTTCTTTCCTTGCAGTCAAATTACAAATGAGTTCCAAAGGGTGTGTTTAATGTGGTGTTTGATGATATCCAGCTCAGAGAAGATGAGGCTTCATATGCATATGAAGGTTGAGCTTGTCTGTCAAAGCAGGCACCTTTGTTATATGCCACAGAGGAAACCACAGTGGTCTGAACAGGGTCCCATCTAATAGTCAGCTGAGTATTGATCAGTGCATATGTGTGAAGAGACTGGCTGGAAAAGAGTTAAAAAGCCAATGTCTCAAGATGAAAACTACAGTGTAGGAGATAAAAATACACAGGTGGGTTTAATGACAAATTACAAAAAAAGAAAAGATTAGGGAAATTGAAAATAATGCAATAGAAATGCAAAACAGAGAGAAAATTCAAAGCAGAGAAATAAAAAGTCTGGCAACAAATGGAGAGTTGTGGGCCAAGTTCAAGTGGTTGAATATACAAACAGAGAAGTAATTAAGTTCTCAGAAAGAGAGGTAAGTGGAAAAAAGTTAAAGCATACAAATTTCTTCAGATTTTCCAAATTTGATGAGATGTATGACCCAGGTCTAAATCAATAAGTTCAACAACATTGAACACAATAAATATGAAGAAAACAATACCAAGGCACATTACATATCTTATTCCCAAATTCTTTCCTACAACTTTTCTATTACCTACAGTTTAGGTTATATCTTCACTAAATTCACGAATCTCTTCCCAATTGCTTTTTATCACAACCTCTACTATTCTTGAAAGTGCCTTTAAGATTCAATTTCTCCATGCTTTGCTGCAAGCAAAATAAGTGCCGTTGAGAAGAGATTAAGAGTTATGTGTTTAAAGCCTGCTTCTTCCTCCATCCAAAATCTCTCAGACGGAAAGACATTCAAGGGATCCAAATAGGAAAGGAAGAAATTAAACTGTCTCTATTTGCAGATGATATGATAATATATATACAAAACCCTAAAAACTCCATAGGAAAACTACTCAAAATAATAGACCAGTTCAGTAAAGTAGCTGGATACAAAATCAACGCACAAAAGTCAGTAGCATTCCTCTATGCAAACACCCAATCT
>PVIJ01022008.1:0-17174 GCA_004024925.1 Scalopus aquaticus
TGAGGTAGTAGTCTAGCTTCATTTTTTTGCATGTGGCTGTCCAGTTTTCCCAGCACCATTTATTGAATAGACTGTCCTTGTTCCACTGCATTTTCTTTGCTCCTTTGTCGAAGATTAGTTGTTCATAGATATGTGGCTTTAATTCGGGGTATTCTATTCGGTTCCATTGGTCTTTCTGTCTGTTTTTGTTCCAGTACCAAGAGCATGTGAAGTTTGGAAGAGAAAACCAGTGTGAGGTTCCTATATGCTGCCCAGGGAGGGGCACCATTCCCTCTATCATGTCAAGCACATCCTCTCACATAAATATGGCAGATTTCTCCCAAGCGACTTCAGTCATCAGTCTCACACACAGCAAGTTGACAAACTATGTGTCCACCTGTCCCCAAGGTTCTTGGTATGTAATTCAGTTGGTCATGTGATCAATTGACCAGCACCCCATTGTCTGGATCTCAGAATTTTAAGGTTGTGGCCAGCTATGGATCATTGCACTCTGAGTGCCAAGTGGAGGTTCAGGAATGAGGCATCAAGGTGAATAGATGGTTGGGAAATGAAGTAGCCTGAAATAGTGTAATTTAGCCTGGTTGGAAAAGAATGAAAGCTAATAATAAGTGCTAAGGTAGATAAGGGTTACCAGGTAGGAGAGATCTCTTTGACTGAAAGAAAACAAATAAGAGAAATTGTGTACAATTCAAATATGCCAGATTTAGATGGGCTAGCCTAATATTCAACATGAAATGATTCTATCACATGCAATTTGGCACTAGGGGGACACACTATGTCTGAGATTGACAAAATATTGCTCAAGGCTTGGCCTGATGAATCTGAGTTGTCAGTTTATACACCACAGTAAGGCCCTGCTGAATGCACACACAGGTGTCTGTCAAACTACTCCATGGTAAGCTTTCACTCCTTGAATGAATACAAAGTTTACGGTGATTTGTGTTTGTGTGAGCTGACGGTTGAGAGACTAAGAGATAAATTAAGGATGTAGACTGAGTAGCTAGATTTATTTACACTCCAGCTGGGTTGTAAATATGTAGAACAAAACTCAGTTGTCAGATGTTAATACATCACTAGTTAAATAAATGGAATTATTTTTTCGGTTGGTATTAAGAAGGAATAATAGTGTTGCATTTTTAACTAACAAGTGCTGAGGGAGTTATGAATGCACTTAAAAGAAGACATGAGATTTTTGCAGGTGGGGAAAGGTAGATAAAAGCTGAAGAGGAATAAAGTGACAAGAAGCCTTAGCACACTCTTTTCTGGGTACACAAGAATGCCAGCTTCTCGGTTGTCTTGTTTTAAGAGTGCATCTATGCACTGTGTCCCTTAACACTGAAAGAAAAGGTGGTACTATCAGTTCTAAAAAGATTATAATTAAAAGGACCTGCTAATACACAGAATTCTAAAATTTTCAGTTCTGAGTTCAAGAGCTATTCCATCCATAGCAAGTCAAATAATGGGGTACCTTGGTGCAGGTTTGGAAACAGCTATTCTATTCCATCCATATTGCTCCCAGATCCATCTACAGACATATGGCCTTTACCTTGGGCTTTTGGGGGCTGCCTTGTGGTTGAGCACTCAGTCGGGAGAGTTCATTCTTCCCACACCATCTTCCTTACACACACACACACACACACACACACACACACACACACACACACTCCTTTGGTCCTCTTAAGCCCTTTGGTTTCCGCTGCCCACTCCCCAGGCTCTGCCTCTCCTCTTACCTGATCTTTGTGCAACACATCACCAACCCTTCTCCATGGGGTTGCTGGGAGGTGGGAATGTGCTTCTTCAGATCTTGACCTGGAAGCATCCCATTCCTACAAACACAAGGCATGCTGGGATGTCCTGCAAGTTAGGCCATACAGTTTACCATAATAACAGTCTCTGCTTCTTTCCCAAACTTGAGAAACAAAATCGAAGCCTCCCTTCTCTCCTCTAGCCCCAGGATCCAATAGATACCAGAAAAAGGAAATGAGTCCTAACAAAAGTATTTGCAGCTTATCATCTTTACTGAAAGTTATTGGAGAGTTTATACAGTGAGCAAAGGGGTTGGAAAGGCTTATTCAATAATCAAAGGTTTAGATCAATAAGGAGGGATGAAAGACAGGAAAGGATAAAGGGAAAGAAAAGAAGAAAGAACAGGAAAGAAGGGAAAGGAAAGACAGAGAGGCGCCACCCTTTCTCCTAGGCTTGCATTAAGTTTATGTCACAGGATGGCAGGAGCTACGCAAGCTCCTTCCGGGCTTTCCCCTCGCTGTCCCGTCCATGAACGCCCCTCCACCAGATCGTGTGACTCGTTCCACTGCTCTCATTCACCTCCGTCAACTGTCACTTTGTCCAGAGATGCATTTCCTAACCACCTCAGAGCCCTCATTCTGCTTCATTCCTCATCTATAGACTTATCACTGCATGACACATTCCATAGTTATCTGCACATCATCTATTTTCTCACACTAAAATGCAAGATCTGTGTTAGCAGGGACTTGCTGGGTTTTGTTCAGTGCTTTCCCCAGAACAGTTCGTGGCAACGTAACAGAAGCTCCATAAATATTTGCTGAATGAAAATGAGGGATACAGGTCTCTGTGGAGTTTTATTGATGTCTCCAGGATTTACTCTATTGGTTTAAAGCAAATATGATGGGGACAGAGGCATTAGGATGAAGATGTGTGGTCTTCAGCTGAAAAAATAAGCATCAGTACCACCAGATGCTTTCTGGCAGAAGTTTCTTTCCTATTGTAATCAGTGGGCGCGATCCCCACCCTATGTGGTATGTGAATGATTTAGGGCAATGGGCTTCCAGACATGAACCTTTGGAAGAGCAGGAGTGCTCAGGGAATACTAGTTAGATGCGAACAGGGCAAGGCAACGGGAAGCCCTGCTTTTTGAGCCCCGACTCTTACCGTTTACCACCAGGGAAGTGCCCATCTTGATCCCACTCGCTGCCACTTACTTCAAGGATCAACAATAATTTGAACAGAAAAAAAATCTGTTTGAGATCCTAGTATAAAGAACAGATGCCCCAGGAGTAGACAATAGGGGAGTATGGAAGTGGGAGGGAGAGTCAATTCATTTAACAAGTGGAACATCTCATTTGGGGTTTGGGTTGAAGTATAGGACACCTTGCCCGTTCTATCGTAATTCCCTCTGACTGCCGCAGAGAACTTGTATTTTATCCAAAGCAAATATTTCAGTAGATGAAATCAAAGCAGACCACATTAGCACTGTAAAGTGAGTTCTAATGGGTTTCCCATGCCAAGATTTGAGAGTTTTGTGGTGAAGGGGAAGCAGCAGTTTTGAAATGAGCAATGTCTTCACTCTCTAAATCATTTTTTAATGGATATACACCTCCTGCCCAATCAGCTGTATTAGGCTATAAAGTAGATTTGTTAAAAAATAACTTATCCCACTATCTGATGTAGAGAATCAGGTCCTTTTCTAGTTGTTTGTGTCATTTTTTTCTACTGTATTTGTACCCTGGATCGAGTCTCCCTTCCCAGCCTGCAGGATTTTCATGCCTTTTCCTTGACATTGGTGGACATCTGAGGGAGTTTGGCAGATCTGCTATGCTCCGGCTCAAGAAAGCATGTCCAGGACAGAAGGATCAGCCAAATCAAAGATGGACTGAACAGCTGGCAGAGCAGGCCAATAACGTTAGGTTAGCTTCATTTTGGGTGTTATTATTTCTAAACATTTACCCTTTTCATAAAGTCAAGGTGGAAAGGTCAGGTATCGATGCAAATTCAGAGCATCCTCTGTGCAAAGTCAGAGGATCACTGGACTGAAACATTTCTGTCATTGTTTCTGTTAGAGATTTGAGTCCAGCCCTTCCCTGAGCACCTGCTCTGTGCCCAGATCTCTGCTGTGCCCAGGGGCAGGGGCTCAGTGGAAGAAATGATACGATACATGTGGTTTCTAAATGTCCTAAAATACTGTTGGCAACTCAACCTTGTTCCCTCCAATCTGCTGTCCACACTATAGCCTAGGTAGCCTCCCCAAAATGATCAGAACGGGGTCCTTATTACCCTGCTGAAAACCTTTCATCATCATTCTCTGTGTAACATAGGATACAGTAGGAAAATGTTTAAATAACTTTTCCCCTGTCTACCTTTCCAGTTTCATCTCTTACATCTCTCACTTAGAGCCCCAGTTCTGATTGACATTCCCCCTTCCTCAAATATACCTGCCTTCATTCTCTCTAACTCTCCAAACTCCATCTCTGTGCATTTGCATATGTTGCTTCCTCTGAGTCGAATCTCTCACCTACTGTCTTCCTGGCCTCTCATCATCTGGGATACCCCTATTCATCCGTCATTCTCCAGACCAGATTAGGTCCTCTTCTACATGTTCTTATTCAAGGGTCTTGTAGTTAAATGTGTTTTTGTTGCAGGTCAGGTAAACCAAATAGGTGAAACTGTCCCTATAGGAGGCAATTAGGAGTCGTGGAGAGTGTGACAATTGGAGAGTGCAAGTTCCTCCTTATGAACAGCTCCAGACAAGTATTGCCACAGTACTGGGAACTACAAGCCCACTTTTGCCATCTTTTCTGATTTTAAAGAGATATTATAGAGGTATGAAGTTTTTGTTCCAAAATTTATATAGTACGTAAACCAGTAGTAAATCAATGAAGTTCTATTTTAAAAGAGGACTCAGAAATCTGTATTTTTATGGGAAAAGCCTTGATGTTTATCATGCAAATAAGCCCAGATAGAGACTATGCACTCTAAGGTGAGACTCTGTTTTAGTTGTCTTAGTTGTCTTCTCTGCTGGACCAGAGGTGCTGAGAAGTCAGGGGAAGAGCCTGTCTTCTTAATTGTCCTACAGTATTTGTGTCCCTGGTCTGTAATCCAACATGTGGTAGGTGCTCAAAAATTTCTGATTGTATGAATAAATGGCAAAGTTGAAATATCAAACATGTCCTATTTTGCAAGGTGTTGCCCCTCAGCTCTTCAAAGCACCAAGATCTTTCAGGACTTTGTTGCAGGAAACTAACCCCTTCTACTACCAATACCCCCTTCCAATTCCCTCTTGCTTTGATTTTCTGGAATTGAAGTTTATTCAACTGTGGTATTGGCTTAAGCCACAAGCATTTAAGGAAAGATCAGCTTGGATATTCTCAGAATCAATTGTGAAGGAAAGAGGTGAAAGAAGTGGGTAGTTTCGTAGACACAGTGCAGCACAGCAGCAGGCTGCTGACTGGCTGGGTGGGGGCGGGGAACTCCTCACTCCTCTCCTGGGTCTGGGGCTTGGAGCTCTCTCCATCTGCGTGAAGGCATGATCCTCCGGGGTGGTAAAAAAAGCATCTTGCACAGACAGGCTAGTGTCCAGACATGTAGGGGACCCCACACTGAAGATGGGAAAACTTTCTTTGCAAACCAGGTTTTTTTTTTTTTTTGTTGTTATTTATGTCTTTTACATTTTGTATTCCCCTTGGGCAGCCCACCACCAATTCACCCGTGATCTATCTCCATGGTCCCCTGTATTCTCCTCTCTTGCATTTTGTGCCTTTATTCTCCCCTCCCCCTCCCCCCTCCCCCCCACTGCTGAGTGTCTCTCTCCCACCCGGCCTCCCTATAGTCCTGCAAACCAGGTTTTTTAATTGTGAGATCCTCTCTGCTTATGTACATTTTTTCAATTAGTCATTTCAAGTCATTGGAAGTCTTATTTAAACTTTCCAGCCCGTTTTGGAAGGGGCCACATTTGGGTGAGAGTACTGAATGAAGACTGCACACCTCAATGACCACCAGCACAGCTGCAGGAGTGGGGAGGTGCATCTGAAGTATGACCCTAAAGTCCCAGTTAGAAAACAGATGCCCAGACACCCTAACCCCACACCCCCCAAACTTCTTGCCTCTAGGAGTGGGGCTTGAGTACCTACATCTTACAGGAGTACTCACTACAATTTGGGAAAACTGCCTAAGGGGAGGGGGGGGCCAAGGTGGGTTTTTCCCTCCTTCAGGGCTACCTTATAAGCCTTATTTGTAAAGAAAGATGGCGTTTTCCTCTCCAGGGCAGAGAATGTTTATCTCCTGTGGTGTTGTCTTACACAGGCTGATCTAATAAAGCACATCTGGCCACTTGGTCCTAAGGACTTGGACCTCTGCCACAGCCTCCATTTCAGCTCTGCGGCTCAGGACGCTACCACCGGAGACTCTGGTGGGCTTATTTTTGTCAGTAAGGACATGAGCAAGATCCTTTAAAGGGGCTATTTCACCGTCATTCCTCTTGCCTGTTTTCCTGTGGCCAACTGCAGGAACTGACTGTTCAAGTGCATCAAAAGAAACATGTAGTGACACTCAGCAGGGCAGCAGGTCTTCGCTAAATAAACAGCCTCATTGTTTCCCTGCGTGTGTTTACAGCGTGGGAGGCTGACCAGCTCAGTTGACTCAGAGACAGAAAGAAAAATCAGGAAAAAGGAAGCTGGCAAATTGGCTGGGTTCCCGACTCACTGCGCAGCCTGCAGTGAAGTCATCAGTGCACCCCGTTACCCCCCCACCTCATCCACCACCTCATAAAGAGAAGGAAACATGAGCCAGCTCTGTAGACTCGGGATGATAGAGTTACAGATTCGGCTCTTCAAAGGCAGTTTGCAAGTCCAAAATCTGATGTGTGATGTGTCTGCTATTTGGAGCAGAGATGAGGAGGGGGACCTTGGGCTGTTTTCAAGCCTCTTGTTATCTGTGGGAAAAATATTATCCCAGACTTAGAGCAGGTTTGCAGTCTTGGCTTTGTCGCGGGCCCAGCTGTGTGAATCTGAGTAAGTCAGCAGATCTCAGGCAAGTCGCCTGACCTCATCGAACCTCACTTTTCTTATTGTAAAATGGGAACTGGGGTGGGCTGGGGTGTCAGGTGGGCACTAAGAACCTTTTGACTCTTTGACACTACCTTTTGCTGTGCTATGAGTTTGTGAGAGGAAAATCACCTTTGTTCAGTAACAGCACTTCTAGTTTTGATTTCCCTCAAAGGCCTGTCAGAGGTGGTGTTAAAGTATGGCTACGGGTTCCAAATCACGACTGAGGCAGGTTCGATGCAAACAGCAAAGCAGTGGTTTATTTGCTAGCTCGAGATAGGGTCCAAATCAGCCCGGTAGGCAAAATGAGGACACCAAGTACAGAAATGGGTCAGCTTATAAAGACATTTTCACGGGCAAACTGAGGCTATGACATGACATAGGGCAGGGGGTTACACATTCTTGAGGAACAGATGGTCAGTGCTGTTACCTTACGAGTTCTTGGAGTTTTACAAAGTTCTTGCCTCTGGTAAAGGGGAAGGTCTCTCTTTAGGCTTACAGACACAAATTCCCGGAACCTCTGCCCCAGCCGAGGAGGTTTTTATCTTTAAGTTACAGGCTTTTCGGCTGCTGGTGGTCATTTCTGTCAGTTTTGGCCATTTTGACATTTTAACATTCTAACTTTTACAGTGGAATGGTCTCTGAGCAGAACAGGTTAGATGACCATTTCTGGGGTGTCTTTATATATCATTTAAAATGAAAACGCTATGAAACTATAATACAAGTATGAGAAAGCATAACAAAGTTCTCTTTTTTCCTACAATGACTTTTTTACCACCTTTTCTTGGAACTAGTAATCAAATTCTTTGAAAACATTTTTTTTTTTTGGTGCCCCTGATTTGCAGGAGGCCAGAAAATGTGCTTACTCAGCCTCCTATTCTACCTCTTGTTTATTCTGTTTATTAACTCAACCGTGAGACACAGTCTTGCCATTTCTGCAGGGTTGCCGTAGTCATTGAGCCTCTTCCACAAGAGTAGAGTACTCTGCTCAGAGAAGAGAAATTGGGAGGGTGAAGGGTGGAATAGAAAGGAATCAAGAAAAAAAAGTACTGTAAAGGTAAGCACTCAACAATAAGTTGAACCCCATGGTTCCATTAGAGTCACATCTCCAGTCCTTGTTTGGATCCAGACAGCTGGGGAAGAATTGGCTTCTGCCTCAAGGGCTCTCTTACCCATTCCCTAAACACAAGCTGACTGATGAAAAAGATGCTCTGAATTATTATGAGAAAAACTCTGAGATCAATAATAACCTTGTCCTCATTATGTGCCATTTAAGTGAGTTTGTCAGAATTCAGGGTGTCAGGTCATACAGAGCAAGGCAGGCTTGTTCCATGCACTTGAGCCCCACACTTCCAGGATGGACCTGTGAATTTCCCTCCTCTTCCCCTTGTCTTTTGTGTCCCTTGGAAATTCTGTCACCACTTCAACACAGCTCCTCTGCCTCTGGGCTGGGGAGTTAACCTCCACTGTAAAGTAAAAAGTAAACAGCTACTCAATCATCAACCGAGACATAGTCTTGGGGGAAGTGGTTAAGAAACTGTCACTTCCTCACATTCCTAGTTTCTGCTGGTTAACACCTAAGGGAAAATGTGGTCAACATACATGACATAGATTACTGTAAAATTTGGGGTGGTAAGCTGGAGGCAGGCAGTGTGTTAGGGGCTTGGTTAAGGAAAAGCTAAGGAAGGCTTTTCTTCCTTCGCAGCTTGGGAAGAAGAAACACTAAATAGTTTTAAGCAGGAAGGGGAAAGCTCAGATTTGTTTCTTAGAAAAATTACTTCTTGTTAAAACACTTGTAGAACAGAAAAGTGGTTATGGAGAAATGTGGCAGTGACCAGGACTGGGATAGTAGGAGTGGAATGGAGAGAAGTATACAGTTCCTGAGATCTGGGAAGTGGCCTTGAATACTCTTGGTGGTCTCTTGAACTTAGGGGTTTGGAAGTATAAGAGAGGAAGAGTCTCAGGTTGGGGTTCAGATAAATGGTTCATATAAAAGCCATTCACTCAAACTGGGAACACAGATGGAGGAATTGTTTTGTTTTGGGTTTGAGAGGAGAGGGACTGAAATGATGAGTTTAAGTTTGAATACATGATTCTGAGATACCTATGGGACTTTCAGATTCATGTGTCTATTAGGCAGTAGCATACATTTGTCTGGAATTCAGGAAAGAGATTAAAGTTAGAGAAAACTATGGGGGATACTTGAGATTGTCTGGGAAAGGAGGCAGAGAGATGGCAGCAGAGGGTCTAGGATCGCAATGCAAAGAACACTTATGTTGAAGTCACATCATGGAAGGAGTCCCACAGAAGAGGCTGAGAAGTAGGGGTCAGAGAGGGAAGAATACAATCAGGAGACTTTAATGGAGGTGTACTCAAGTCAAATGTGGCTAAAAAGCCAGGAAAGATAAAGGTGGAGTGTTGACAGAGATGGCTGAAAGAGGGGTTGCTTGTGACCTTGTTGAAGGCAACATGGTGCAGTGGGGCTGAAACAAGAATGCAATGGGTTTAGGAATGAGTGGAAGGAGAGAAAGCACAGGAATACTTTGTTTTATTGCACTTCACAGATGGCATTTTTTATAATTTGAAGGTTTGTGACAACCCTATGTCAAACAAGACTTTTGGCAACTTTTTTCAAACAGCATGTGCTCACTTCATGTCTCTCTGTCACGTCGTGGTAATTCTCACTGTATTTCAAACTCTTTCATTATTATTATATCTGTAATGGCAATATGTGATCAGTGAGCTTGAATTTTTACTGATGCAATTATTTAGGGATCACATGAACTGTACCCAATAAGACAGCAAACTCAATCCATTGATGTGTGTGTTCTGACTGCTCCGCCAAGCGCCTGTTCCCTCATCTCTTTCCCTCCCCTGGGGCTTCCTTATTCCTTGAAATACAGCAATATTGAATTAGGCAAATTAATAACCCTACAATGATCTCTAAATGTTTATGTGAATGAAGGAATCACATGTCTCTCACTTTAAAGAAAAAACTAGAAATAATTAAGCTTAGTGAGGAAGATGTCAAAAATCTAGATGGACCAAAAGCTAGGTCTCTCATACCATTCACCAAATTGTGAATTTGAAGGAAAAGTTCTTGGAGGAAATTTAAAAGTGCTCCTCAAGTGACAAGAAAATTAAAATACCTTATTGCCAATATGGAGAAAGTTTTGGTAGCCTGAAGATCAAACCAGCCACAACATTCCCCTGAACAAGGCTTTAATTCTCTTCAATTCTATCAATATGAAGACAGAGAGTTGAGGAAGCTGCAGAAGAAAAATTTGAAACTAGAGAAGGTGACTTATAAGGTTAAAGAGACTATCTCCAAAACATAAACGTGCAAGGTGAAACTGTAAGAGCTGATGTAGAAGCTCTAGAAAAATATCCAGAGATCTAGCTAAGATCATTGATGAGGATGAGAACACTAAAGAATAGATGATCAGTGTAGACAAAATAGCCTTATATTGGAAGAAATGTATTATCATAGCTAGTGAGGAAAATCAATGTCTGGCTTCAAAACTTCAAAGGACAAGTTGATTCTTTCGCTAGGGGCTAATGTAGCTGGCAACTTAAGTTGAAGTCAATGTTCTTTGCATTCTGAAAATCCAAAGACCCTTAGGAATTACGCTAATCTACTCTCCTTGTGCTCTGTAAGTGAACATCAAAGCCTGGATAACAGTACATACATGGTTTACTAAGTATTTAAGCCACTGTTTCTGATCTACTGCTCAGAAAAAAAGATTCCTTTCAAAATATGGCTTCTCATTGATAATGGACCCAAGAGCTCTATGGACATGTATAAGGAGAGTCATGTTGATTTCATGCCTCTGAAAACAACACACATTCTCTAGCCATGGATCAAGTACAGAGTTCTTTTTTTTTTTTTGGTAATATTTTTTAATTGAAATAATATTCGTTTATAGCTTTATATAGGTTTCAGTTGTACATTATACTTTGACATCTGTTGATGCTGCATTTTGATCTAAGTCTAGTTTCTGTCCATCACCATCCAATTGACCGCCTTTACTTATTTCACTCACTTCCAATCTTCCTTCCCCTCTGGTGATCATGATTTATTCTCATAATAGAGGAGTTTGATTTTGTTTTGTCTTGTTTGTTAATTTTATTTCTTTTCTTTTAAAAAAAATGTTTCAGGTGTACTGCTTTATATTTTGATGTCTATTTATATACTACATTGTGATTATCACCAGGAGTCTAATTTTTTAAGGAGTAATTTTTTACTTTCAAATCTTCTTATTTAAGAAATATAGTTTGTATGACTATAAATATCATAGGTAGTTATTCCACTGATGGATCTAGGCAAAGTAAGTTGAAAAATCCTGAAAAATATTCACATTCAACATTCCAGATACCATCAAGAGCATCATGATTTATGGGAGGAAACCAATATGTCAACATTAATAGGAATTTGGATAAAGTTGATTCCAGCCCTCATGGATGACTTTGAGGGATTCAAGACTTCAGTGGAGGAAATAGCTACAGATGTGGTAGAAAGAGCAAGAGAAATAGAATTAAAAGTAGAGCCTGAAGATGTTTCAATTGAAAAATTGAAAATTTTGTTTCAATCTCATGATAAATCTTTAATGGATGAGGAGTTGTTTTTATGGATGAGGAAAAACAGTGGAATCTACCATTGATGAAGAGAATGTAGAAATTGTTGAAGTGACAACTAAGGATTTAGAATATGACATAAACTTAGTGATTGAGAATACTGATTTCAAATATGAATCAGCATTATCAATCAGCATTAAATGCTACAGAGAAATCTTTCATGAAAGGATGAGTCAGTTGATGAGACACACTTCAATGTTGTCTTATTTTTAAAATTGCCACAGCCACCCTGACCTTCAGTATCCACCTCCTTGATCAGTCAGCAGATATCAACATCTCCACCAGCAAAAAGACTGTGGTTCACCAAAGGCCCAAATGGTGGTTAGCATTCCTTAGCAATAAAGCAATTTTTAAAAAAAGATTTATTTATTTATACATACAAGCTGGGGTACAGGCCAGAGGCATGGGGTGGCGAGAGGGTTCACCAGAGACAGAGTGGGGAGCAGAACAGGCAGAACAGAAATACACTGCGGGGGGGTGGGGGCAGCGGGCGAGGCAGGAGAGGTCTGCCGCACCATGTAGGATTCTCCCCGGCCGGGCGTCGAACTCGCATCGCTGCTGCCGACAGCTCCACAGCGCAGCGCTCAACCGCTGCGCCACCAGGGAGGCCCAATAAAGCAATTTTTAAAAAATTAAGGTATATACATTTTTTAAGGGCATAATGCTTTTAAAAAATTGGGATAACCATAGTTTACAGTACCATAAAGTTCTCAGGAACAGTTACCTCAACAGCTGTGTATATCACACCACGCCCACCACCAAATATCTAATCATCATCCACTACCAATCAATCTGCCCTTCCTGTAACAACCCCGCCACCCCCCGCCGCGTCCCCTACATACACACACAAATCATAATAACACCATCATATTGTCAGAACTTAAGGGTTTGTCTCTGCTTTGTTTGATCTTTTCTTTGTTTCTTTATATTCTACAAATGAATGAAATCACACAGTACTTTAGACATAACACTGCTACACATTCAATACACTGCAGTATAATGTAATCATAATTTTCATATGCACTGGAAAACAAAAAAAATTAACATAACTTGTTTTATTGTAATATTAATTTTATTGTGGTGGTCTGCAATCACACTCAGTATTTTTGAGATGTGCCTATAAAGAAATAGACGACTGTTTCATAGTTTAGCTATGGAAAGGAAAGAGAGAAGGTGGAGGGAAGCTGTGGAATCTAAAGAGATTTGTTTATTTATTTTACTTCATTTTATTTTGCATTTAGTATGAGAGATTGTTAATTAAAAATTGCCAATTATCAATTGCTAGAGTGGTAGAAAAGGAAAACAGCCACCATATACGTTCAGCAACATAAATGTATCTCAAAAGCATCATGCTAAGTGAAAGAAGCCAGACACAGAAGATTCCATACTGTTCGATTCCATTTAGATCAACTTCAAGGAAAGGCAAAAATACAGTATGAGAAAGCAGATGAGTGTATGCCAGGACCTGGGGGTAAATGGGGCTGACTGCAAATGGGCAGCTCAGAGTTCTTAGGGCTCCTGGGAAGGTTCCTTATAAACAATCTTTTATGTGTGCTTTTGATAGACTCAAATTTCAGTGATCATAATTTAGTTTAGTAACCTCAAGGCCCCAACAACAAAGGACAAATTCTAGTGACCGAAATATCTTAACTGTAATTACACACCGTCCAAACTTTGTAACTCACTCTTTCATCTGTGAACTCTGTGCAAAGAACACTGTCCATCACTGCCAGCAACCAACCACAACACTTCCTTCAGTCCATTCTTGATCACTGTCCACCTTTTATCCAGTCCAGTCGCAGACTTTGTGTTACCTCCTTGTTTCCCAGCCAAAAACCCATGAAGCTTAAAAACCCATTTTCTTAAAATGGATAATTGAAAGAAGGAACTGGCCAACACAGATGAAAGCGCAACAAAGAAATGAAAAGCAATAATGTTAGAAATGAAATTAGAATAGGATGTAAACTGAGTTATAGATGAAATAACTGATGGCGGAGATATTGTCTGTCACCATTCAAGAGACTTAGATAATCAGCTAGAGAATTTAGTGAAGGTGAATGTATGGTTTTAAGTGAAAAGCATGGTTGTGATGAAAAGGATGAACTTTTCCCGGAAGTGTCTCTTGCTTAATAAATAGAAAACTGACATGAAAGACATTCTCACAGAAACGATTCATGAGTTGCATGACTTTGAAAGTGCAAAGGAGAAAAGTTGGGAAGTGATCCAAACTTAGAAAGGAATTTGACAGTTCACCAAAGTGTAGGGTAGAAGCTCACTCTGTATAATAAATTCAACAACCAGAAAACGATGAGCACTGTTCAAACTACTCTTGATAAACTTTTCACAAGTAAAAAAAATACTTTTATTCTCAAAGTTTCTGATGTTTAAGATTACAGTGTACTAAATAAATATTTACTGTTTTGTTTCTCTATTCATTTATAACTAACAACAAAAGAACTTTTGGTATTTTGACTGAAGTTTTTGTAGGTCACAGAAAATTTTTAAAAATTCCCCTGGTTTATTAAGATAACTTTGCATAATCTCAGCTTGCACGGTCCCGTTATAGACAACCTGTCTTGATTGAGGGGTGCAGACGACACTACAAATACTTGTCACAACTCATCTAATTGTATACTCCTTTTTTTTATTGTGACTTCTTTTTTTATTGTTATTTATATCGTTTACATTGTGTATTCCCCTTGGGTAACCCACCACCGATTCACCCGTGACCCATCCCATTGACCCTTGCGCCCTTTTCTACCCCATTTTGAGTCCTTATCCTCTCCCTCCCTCTTTGAGTATCTCGCTCATATTTGGTTCCCCAATATCCTTGTTATAAGTGAAACCATCAAATGGGTGACATCTTGCATGAAAACTACATCTCAATAAAATTGTTAATAATAATAATTATATAGTGAAACTGCTATTCGACTTACATTTTACATATATTGCTGATCATATAGCAACTCTGCAGGGTAGCTATTTTTAATCCCAATATATACATACAAGAACAAAGCCTCAGAAAGGTGGAATGTTACCCACACCATAGAGCAAAAGAGTGCCAGAGCTGTGCCCTCCCTGTCCTGTGCCAGTGGTTCTCAAAGCTGCTAATGATTAGAATTACCAGGGAAGATGGTTAAATATCCACAGTGCACCCTCAAAAAGTGGGAGACCCAGTACCATTCCACACTGGTCAGCATGAAACAATACAAGCCATGGCATCTGGAAATATATTTTCAAATCTGAGTGGAAAGATGGAAGTTCTAATTTCTATAAATAAAAAATTAATCTGAAATCTTCTTACAGTTTTTCTTTTTTTCTTTGACATACAGAGGTCCAAACTACAAAATAAACTGTATTTATACACTTCATAGTCTTCTCAATAAATGAGAAAATTCAGATAGAATTTGAGATTTCCTTTGCAAGTAGGAGATTTGGATTCTGAAACACTATTTTTGGTTAAGACTTTGTTTCTTACAGCAATTTTAGGTACACAACAAAACTGAATAGAAGGCCCAGAAAATTCCCACCTAGCTCTGTGCTGACCAGAACAGCCTCCCCATTGTCAACATTCCTCACCAGTGGTACATTTGTTACAACTGATGAACCTACATTAACACAACATAAATACCCGAAGTCCAGAGTTCGCATCATATTTCACTCTTGGTGCTGTACTGAAAGATTTTAATATTTTAATTGACTTTTCTATCTTACATTTTCGGCAGTTATTGGGTACCTGCTATGGGCCAGGCACTTGCTAAGGGCTTTTTATACACTGTTTCACTCAATCCTTACAACAATCCCATTACCTTCTTTTTATAGCTGGGATTCAGATAAAGCCTAGATTTTAATCCACCTTTGACACTGAAGCCTGCCCTTTTACATGTATTATATTATTACTATTTCTATTAAATTGTTCTAGCGGAGTTACTAGTTCAATGTTTCCCACAAACCATGAATCTCCTTCCCTCAGGGTCTTTTCATCAAGTTTGGAAGGGACTTCCTGGGACCCATTAAGTGACAATGGGGAGGCAGGGGATACCTCAGGTCGCCTGAGTTTTGCAGGTTGAGTGGGATTCTAGCCAGGCGGAGAAGCAGGAGGAGCCTGTGCCTTTGATGACCCCAGGGCAGGCTGTCCTGGGGAAACAATCAGACACTGGGACGCTATACAATGGTTTTTTCTCTGATGCGAGGTTGACACCTAGGTGGACAAGGTGTCAGCAAGATGCCAGCTGAACTGCTGGAATGCATAAGACATCTACTTAAATCAGTCTCATTTGCTTTCTAAATAGGGAAAACCTATTTGGAACAAGTTGATGTTATGATTGCTAATCATGAGATAATATTTCACTAGCCATAAGGCAAAAGAGTAAAGTCCTGGTGGTTAAGTGCATGAGCTTTGGAATCAGGCATATCTGAGGCTGAATCCTGGTCTGACCTCCTATAAACCGTAATCTTGGACAAGTTGCTCAACCTAGTTCTCTCCTTCATGAGAAAGGGACCTAAGCTTATAATGACTAAGTTCATGGATGTGAAAAAAAGTCAGTGTAATATATAGCTTAAGAAGCTCTTAACAAATGTAGCTATTTCTCCCCAGTTTTATTAACATATAATATTGTATTCATTTATGTGTACATGACTTGATACATTATATATACATATTGTGAAATTGTAAAAGGTGTTCCCCAGGAAAAGGGGAGGTTCCAGGTTCCCTGACCCACCCAAGGAAGGGTGATGCTGAGCAGGGAAGAGGAGAAGCTGGACAGGAGCCTGGGGAAGGAAGGAAGAGGAATGGAGAGCCAGAAGGAGGCCTGCAGGAGGCACATGGAGCAGAGACACATGTGAAGAAGCTGCACTTGCTCTTTTGGTCCTGGACTGGTTGAAACAGATGTGGGTGAGAGACCTGTGGGGAGGTTAACAATGGCAGCTTTGATCTTGATTTTGATTTTGCTCTTTTTCTCCCAGATTTGTCTGGCTGTTTCTACCCTTTTCTATGGGTCCCCGCTGGAACGTGCTTTAGATTTGTGGCATGTCCTTTAGATTTTTGGGCCTCAGTCGTCTTGCTTTGGGCCAACCCTGTTTGTTTGGGCATTTACCCATGAGAGGATGGGTAACTTTGGGTGCCTGGAAGTTTGGAAACTTTATTCTTCCCCTTTTTGGTATTGCACACTAAATACATTAAAGTTCCTTTCCATTAAAGGTCTTAAGCACTAGAGTATATTTTGTCTTGATGCGGCGGATGGCAGAACCTATTTAAAATGGGCGTTTTGGAACATCCCTCAAAGCAAAGGAAGTAAAAGACAATATAAACAGATGGGATTATATCAAAATAAAAAGCTTCTGTACAGCAAAAGAGACATTAACCAAAACTAACAGACACCCTACCAACTGGGAAAAGATCTTTGCACACAATACATCCGATAAAGGACTGATAACAAAAATTTACAAAGAACTCACACAACTCAACAAAAAGAAAAGCCAATAACCCAATCAAAAAATGGGCAGAAGAGCTCAAAAGGCACTTCTCCAAAGAAGAAAAGCGGATGGCCAACAGATACATGAAAAAATGCTCAACATCACTTATAATCAAGGAAATACAAATCAAAACCACTATGAGATACCACCTCACACCTGTGAGGATGGCACACATTAAAAATGCAGGCAATAACAAATGCTGGAAAGGATGTGGAGAAAAAGGAACTCTTCTACACTGCTGGTGGGAATGTGAACTGGTCCAACCAC
>PVIJ01022009.1:0-17173 GCA_004024925.1 Scalopus aquaticus
ATAAGCCAGAAAGAAAAAGAAAAATATCGAATGGTTTCACTTATAACAGGACTATAGGGAGGCTGGGTGGGAGAGAGACACTCAGCGTTGGGGGTGGGGAGGGGAGGATAAGGGCACAAAATGGAAGAGAGGAGAATACAGGGGACCATGGAGATGGATCACAGGTGAATTGGTGGTGGGCTGCCCAAGAGGAATACAAAATGTAAAAGACATAAATAACAATAAAAAAAAAGAAATTGTGGGATATACACTCAATGGAGTACTACTCAGCTACAAAAAGATGCCATAGTGCCTTTGAGGATGAAATGGATAGACCTTGAGGTGAAATGCTAAATGAAATGAGTCAGAAAGTGAAATACAGACATTGGATGGTTTCACTAATCTTTGGAATATAAATCACCAAAAGATAAATAATGGCCAAGCACAGCAAAAACCATTGTAAGACTATGAAAAATATATTGGTTACCATAGAGAACAGGCAGGATGGAAGACAGGGTAGGGGAACGAAGGACATAGGGCATTGGCAAGGAAGGTTTGGTGGAGGTTGAGTGAGATATGTGCACATTTGGAGGAGTAAAAACTAACCCCAAAGTTACAGCTATGTAAATGACTGACAAATCAATAAAAATAATCTCAAATACACACACACACACATACACACACACACACACACATATAATTGCAACTTCTAAATAATCTCAGTCATGAGCATTTCACTCAATGTACATGTGTCTACAAACTGATATGAGAGAAACAGAACACCACGTTCTCATGAAAAAGGGCTCATACCTCCACCTGATCTGCAGGAAGACGTACCCTGAGAATAGGGTGCTGGAGTTTAAACTGATGGGTATGTTTTTAGGAAAAGAAGATCTCCATGGGAAAATAAGGGAGAGGATCCGGGAGAGAACTCTTGAAGTAGAGGGAAGGCTGTGTGTCAATGCCCTGGGAGATAAGAGGGAGCTTCTCTTAGGAACAGAAAATAAAATGAAAACAGACAGTATAGCAGTGTTCAGAACTGAACACCACCACCCTTAAAGTAATGATTTGCACACCTACGTTGCTCATGGAAATTAATACTTAATACTCCATAGCCACCACCTTTTCTATTCGTACCCAGATCTCTGACCTATTTCTGGATACAGAAACCATGACCTTGACCCAAGTGTTCATTAGTTTTAGTCATAAGACATCCCTTCCTCAAGTAAAATATTTTAAAGTTACGGCATAGATTAACCTCAACAGCTCTGTGCTGGGGTTCCTTTCAACTGTGAGGAAAGCCATCCTTGATCCTCATAAATGATCTTGCTGTTCATGAATTGGGGGTATCGAAGTAGACAAGCCACGGTAGCGCAGGGCCACTATCCTTTGCTCCCTCAATTCAGTGGAGATTGGGCCCAGGGGAGTGGCAGACAGCTGACAGCAAGGAACACTGAGCGTAGGTGGTAGGACAGGACATAGCCATGCCCCTGTCAGCAGCAGTGAGAGCGTGTGAGCATCTTCTGTGTGTGTGTGTGTGTGTGTGTGTGTGTGTGTGTGTGTGTGTGTTCATGACTATAAGTTCTTGGATGAGTTCACACAACAGGAGCTTCCCTCCTTCCACTCCAGAACTTGGTTGGGGAAGTTGAGGCTATCCCTGTCTTCCATCTGCTGGTACACATCACCCTCAGCCTACAGTGTGCATGGCTCCCTCTCCTGTGCAGTAGATGCCTGCAATACCCATTTGCTGTGACCTGCAGTTGATCTCTGGTCGCTGCTTTCATTGTCTGTTCCGGGAAAACCTTCATCCTGATTTCCTAACTGTTAAATCTTGAATCCATGTTTGATCTCTCTCCCTCCAGCTGCGGATATTTTATGTCCCTGTCCCACTAAATCATCTAAAACACAGACATTTGATCAGTCCTCCCCTTTGGGTGCCTGGAACATGAGGCTGCGTAATCTGTTTAGCCAGAGAGACACCAATATAGCACACATAGACTAACAAGTATTCCAATGTGACCAGCTTTGGTTCTGTCTTTATGTGATGTTAAAAGACATTGAGTGTACAATACAAGAAGAATTTTGTTTGGTGTCCTTCACCAAGTGTACTGTATGCAGTATAGTTCATTCAAGTGCCAGTTGCAGGCTGTCGCAAACTGAATTTTATGATTCCTTGAAAATGAAAAATGCATGGGTTTGTGAAAGTGGCAAATCCATGCTTCATCATTTTCAACTGTTAAGCTTTGGCTGCAAAGGTTTTTCCTAGGCAGATCGGTAGAGTTTTAACTTTCTACTCAAGAATATTGATTCACAAAGGGGGAGAAAGGTTAGCATTTTTTGTCAGCTCCTTCTACTCGAAGACTGATCACTTATGGGTGAGGATTGCCCTTCGTGTCTGGCATGCCTGGACTGAGGAACATAAGCAAAGATTGCAGCAGAGCTGTTAACACAACTCCTCCCACCTCTGCACAATCAAAACTAATTGGAAAGTTTACAGAAGAATTGAAGTACCAGAATATATTATTAAATATAAAGGACTTTGACCTAAGTTAAATAGATGATTGTATCATGGATGAACGTCACCTAAATGTCTGCCAAGTGCTAAATGAACCTATTGTGACTTAAAACTAAATCTGCTCTCTTTTTCAATTGAAATATCGGTAACATAGGTTTACAATGTTGTATATGATTTTGTGGCACAGGATCTCTCCCTCCAGAAGCTGTTACAACACCACACCCACTGTCAGGATACCCATAGTCCTCCACTCTCGAGCACTCATCAGGCTTACTCCCCACTCTGTTTTTCCCTTACTTTTGCCCCTCTGACACCCGCAGTTCTACACCTTGGTAAATGTGCTTTTAACAATAATTACTAGTTGGATTTTCTGAAAAGAATATTGACAATTGGTCATCAGCCTGAGAAAATGATTGCACAGAGGTCTACATCATGCTATTTGATAATAACCTTTGATTTTCTAAATGATCTTTTGGGAAATGATTTGTTTCTAGAGATTTTTTTTTATTGAGAATTAAACTCATATATATATATATAATAAAGACTCAAATAAACAAACTTATATGATACACAATGTAGATGTAGACAAATGTCATAAATATCTATTTGAATTGGCTAAGTGGTTCTGATAAGGCATATAAATGACCGCTATCTCCTTTTCTTTGGGTGAAGATTAAAAATAAGCTGGGAATGAACAATGGCTCACCATTTACAATGAAGTGTATCAAAACAATAAGAACTGAGACAAGTAGTAAAACATAATACTCTCAACGTCACTGTTCCAGAAAAAGATAAGCCACTTTGGGAATTTTCTCCTCGCCTGTGTATATCATGTTATATTGCACAATAAGAAATCTGCTGTGAATGCAATAATAGAGAAAAACCATTTAAATCTATCTATTGTTGGAGGCATATAACAAATGAACCTTTATTGTCTCCTCCCTTCAAGGTGGGCCAGGAATAATAGAATAGTAAGAGCATGTCAATACTGATGGCACATCATTTTTCTCTACTTGGAGGGGGAGGAGGGAAAAATCGCTTTAATAAATGTATTTTAACAATGTAGTGTTTTTATATCATAAGCCTCTTAGGCCAGATCGACCTAGTACAACACAAAGAGGAATTAGTTGGCAACTATCCTATGACTTCTGATATCAAAAAAGCTCAACTGGATTAATTGAGATAAAAAGTGGATTTGCACTAAGACAATGGCAGGGTAGGTAAATGTATGATGAGAGTTGCTTTTCCATTCCTTTGGCTCAGTGAGGCCATCCCTTGTGGAAAGCAGACTGCTCTCAATATTTCTTGGCATAAACCTTTGAATAATGGGGCTTATTATCTGTATGGCCTTAAGCAAGTTACTTATCTTCCCTGAGACTCAGTTTCCTCGTGAATGAAGAAATAACTACTGTAGCTTATAAGATTATTGTGAAGTTCATAAATAACTTACAATATTATTTTATAAGTGAATCTACTAAAAGCTCAGAAAGCCTAGCAAGCTTCAAAAAGCTTAGAATAGATATATATGATAGAAGATAGGTGATTTATAATGATAGCTAGAGAGATGATAGAGCTATTGAATCCAATGGATATAGCATTTTTATAAATAAAATTTAAAATAGTTAGCTCATAAATATCTCATTTATATTGGAAATTCAACCATAACTTATGTATACAATTCAAGGATGGTATTGCACTAATATTCCTACATATAATTTTCTATTTCAAATTACCAACTTTCAAAACGGAAGTTTGCACATCCTTCCAGGAAAATGCCCCTGTATTTTAGGAGATATGATGCCTCAAAGGCACCCATTCCTATATTTCAGTGAAGGAAAGATTTTTAGCTAATGCTAACTCTGTTCACAGGTCTGAGGGTTAATGAGCAAAGCTGTCCAGTGCAAAGTACGGCACACAGTGTGCAAACTTGTGCAGTTTAACTCCACAAGGCGTTTTTGTTCCTATGCCATTATGTTGATAGTGACTGGCAAAATGTCAGTTTTGTTGGGGCACAAAATAAATCATCTTGTACACATCTGTGTTCTTCTTGGGCTGGATGAATAATGCAAACAGCAACAGACAGATTAGCAAAGGGCAATCAATTTAGTAATAAAAATATGGGGGATTCATGTGGTTATAATGTCTAAAGAATAATGGAAGACAAGGAATATGTATATAGCATTTTGGGAGCTGGACAGAGAGGGGGAGACTTCACATGAATGGGGGGTGACCTTCACATAAGGAGAGGGTGACCTCATCCCTAACCTAAGAGTAGAAATGATATCCATAGATGGAGAGAACATGTTTACTGGTAAATTTAGAACTGGGTGAAAACCCCCAAAACTACATTCTTCTAGATCATGAAAGGGGGAACACTGATTTCTTCTTTGGAAAAGGCCAGAAGCTTAGGACTTCAGGATTTCTTCTTTGACAAGGGAAGGGTGAAGGGTGACTAAGCAAGGGAGAATCTTCTCCTAGCCTCCAGAACCCTCACTGCTCTGTCCCCAAAATGATCTTCATTCTTGAAGTAGAGGTAATAGATCTCCAAGGTTCATAGGCCTTAATTAACCTCAAGTTCCCACACCAAGGCAACAATAGTCCTACTCTGGGCTTGTTGAGAAAAGCCCATCTCACATTTTGGGGGAGACTGACCCCACAGTACATTATGTAGACTACTTAGGCCGCATAAACAGTTAAATTATCCAAATTCAGTTTACACTTTAAAATACACTAAAAACGGACACATCAGTGTTCTTTCTCTGTCTCATTTTTGCTTTATTTCTTTCACCTTCCCTGTTCCCTAATATATCAAAACTAGAATATGGCTGTGCATTCCTTATTGCTTCTCTAAGGGATAGCCAATAAACACATTTGAGTGGTGGGAACTCAGCCCAGAATCAGTAAGTGGAATTTACCAACCAAAGTGACCTCTGAAACTTGGACCACAGTTCTTATTTTCATACACAACACTAGCAAATGGTCTCATAAGTAGGAGTTCAGGCTATATTTGCTTTTCACCATTTCATTTTGCTTCCAGTGGAAGGGCATAACTCCAAGGCCTTGCCTTTTTTAGATTACATAGGCCCAATCTAATTGACCAGACCTTATTAGGTAATAAGTGTCTAATATGCTAAGGATGTGTGCTCATCCCAACACAAAATGATGAATAAGATGACAAGACCAAAATCCAAACATAGTCCCTTTAACTGTATCCCGAATGTACTGTAAGTGTAGGGAAGGAATGAGTAATTTCGGTGAAAAAAAAGGACATACAAAATTTGCCAGGACATACAGAACACTAATTTTCATTACTGTTCAATGCACTTCTGTAAAATAGGTGGTTTTCTGTTTAGATGGTGACATGCGTTTGGCAACGTAAACCCCTGTCCCCTTAGGAAATGGAGGAAGCTTCTGAGTAAACTTCATTCTGGGGCTCAAAGAGATGCTAAATCTTAAATACCTTAAATGATTGTTTTAAAGCACTCTGAATAATTTTATCAATTTTCCTTGAATATAAATGCCAAGGCAGTTTCACTGTATGTTCAAGAAAGTAAAGTGAAAGTATATGAACACTAACTTGTTCTGTTCCTCATAGTCCATGCTGATCAATATTTTCCACCTGAAAAATGTTGTGATGTCCATTCTTTGTCCACCCAAAAGCCTGACGTTGGAGAAATGCGTAGGATTAATGAAAGAGTACTATTCTGCAGATGTTAAGGTCTGTCCTAGGTTTTGAACTTTACAAATAGAAAAATAAACCTTGTAAAAAATTACTATTCACAGTACAGATATGTGACTTTTGCCTGTACTCTGTAATCATCACTTGAAACACCAAAATCACTTGAAACATTATTTTGTGGGGATACCCTCCATAGACAGCATAACACATTAAAAAAAAAAAAACACCTCATCTTACATTCTGACATACACATTGAAGTTAGTTCAACAAAGTGAGAAAAATGTGAGATATGTACACTCTGCAAAATCTGTGGATAGTTTTAGAAATGTCAACTCCTCAGGAGGTTGAAAAGAGAATAACATTCTAAGCCATTTGGTATAATTGTATCTTTCTTGAGGTAGGGCAAGAAAGTACTGGCCATGAATCTATTTGATTTTATAGAGCCTTCAAATTTTTTTCATTGCTGTAGAATTTACAAAAGATTTTGATAATAGGCATGCATTTGGATGTAAAAAAGCTGCTACAGGGTGCTAAAGAATGATTCTACCTACAATGGCCTCACCTGTGCTCTGGAAGTAGTATGTAACATTCCATCATACTCATAAAATCCAGTTTTAATCAACATAACTTTTGTCCTAATATTTCGTGAAACCCTTCTCTGTCTAGAGAATCAGAAATATAAAGCTCACTTTTAGCAAATACCCCAGAATTAGATCGAATGAATGTACCTCCCTCAATTCTAAAAGGTTCACATCTCACATCATTTCATATGTCAAACCATCTTGATCAACTAAAATGCTGGTACAAAAACATGAAGCCTTTTCAAGGACACTTAAAGAACATTTCTTCTTAATCCATGAGATAGTCCAAAAGGGACTATTGAGGAATCAATAGTGAAACAAACCAGAAAACCACCATGTGAAAGTGAATCAGGCATTTTTATCTCCACCAAAAAATATGTCTATATCCATCACTCTCCCAAGAATCACGTTCTGGCTTACTAGCTCACCCAAAGCCTAGTTCTCTTGCTATTACTGCCTAGCACTTTGTATGAACCTATACATCATTTTTTGTTTCATTTCATTGCTGAACATGTCCAAAAAATAATTATTAAGTTAGATTATGGCCTTTTAATTTCATATCTAATAATTTCATAACATATTTGATAACATAGAAGTTTGCTCACTTTTATAGTGGTATTGCTGATCGGGGATTTCATCAATACCCTCCATGACCACAGTATCATTTTTTCCTAATGAATCTTAAAATCAGAAAACACAAGGAAAATTCGATGTTCAAAAAATGAGTCATCTTCAGGACTATATAAGTGTCCTCTTTTCTTAAAGTTGGGGCCTGTTGAACCCATATGAGATGGGTGCTCTTGCTAGATGCAAGTCAAAAGTCCTAGTTTTGATGGCAAGTTTTACAAAACAGTGTTCATATTTTATCTAAGGTTAAGGCGAAGGAAATTCCCCAAGTTTATCTATAGATATTGTGTGTGTGCGCATGCATGCATATGACATTTTGATTCTGTAGTTAATTAGCAAAATGATGTCCCTTCTCCCAAACAAAGATTTCTACATTCCATTCCACTAAGCCTGACAATGTGTTACATTGCAAAGGGTATTTATAATTTCTAGTGATTGATTTTGAGGTGGGAGATTACCCAGGGTTATTCAGATGGGCCCATTATAGGATACATATTATCAGAGGAAGACGAGATCAGAGTAATACAAGGTGAAAAGAACTCAGCACATTATTGCTGACTTTGGAGGGGGTCAAGAGCCAAAGAATGTGGGAAAAACTTCTAGAAATTGGGGGAAGGAAGGAAAAATGACTTCTCTAAAGTGTCCAGAAAGGAATGCAGCCTTGATGACACTTTGATTTTAACCTCATGAGACCAATGTCAGATTTCTGATTTCCAGAAACATAAGATAATAAATTCATATTGTTTTAAGTCACTAATATTATGGTGGAAAATAACACAGATCTCCTTTAGTTCTATAATTAATTTCCTATTATTAAATAATTGCGCCCTACACTGTTGGAGCAAGGGCTGTCTAAGAGATTCTGGTACAGTGGTACAGTGAGATAGTGATAGAAAATGAGAAACAGGAATGAAATACAATGTTAACCTAAAAGAGTGTCAGGTCATCAAAAACTGTCTCCTTGCATTTTTCTACTCCTATGACCTTTTTCCATGTTATAAATGGCCAAGGAGTAGTATCACATAACATACAGTCGAACTTTATTTTAACCTAAAAATAGATTCTGATTCCAAAAGCCACATTTTAATAAGCTTTTCTTTTTGTAAGCTAGAAGAACATATTTATATATATATATATATATATATATATATATATATATATATATTTTAATTGTTATTTATATCTTTTACATTTTGTATTCCCCTTGGGTAGCCCACCACCAATTCACCCGTGATCCATCTCCATGGCCCCTTGTGTTCTTTTCTACTCCATTTTGTGCCCTTATCCTCCCCCGACCCCGACCCCCCCAAGTGTCTCTCCTATTTGGTTTCCCTATAGTCCTGTTATAAGTGAAATCATTCGATATTTTTCTCTTTCTTTCTGGCTTGTTTCGCTTAGTATGATCCCCTCTAATTCCACCCATGTCGTGCAAATCAAAACCACTATTAGATAACACCTCACATCTGTAAGGATGGCACACATTAAAAATATAGAAGAACATATATCAATAGCTCACTAAATTAAAGTTATTAATCAGTTTATTACTGAACACATGCAGATCCCTGTTCTTTTCTTGTTTTGACTTTCATCCTGGCACTACTGGAAGGGAGAATCATTTGAAGACATACTTGGAGGAGACACTTCGGGGAGAAACATGGAGAGACACTTGGAGGAGGGACTTGGAAAAGAGACACATGGGGAGGCAGCACCACATGTTTGGCAAAGACATTGGCAGCCATCATGCTGACCTCATGTTGGATAGATGGTGCATTTTCAATTTTACCTCTCTCTTTCTATCCCAGCTCTCTGGGATGTACCTAACCCTTTTCTTGTGGTTCTATGCCCGAAGGTATCTTAGACTTGGGGCACACTTTCACGCCTCAGAAGTCCCACTTTGGTCTGGACCATTTGGCTGGACATCTGCACACTAGGAACTAGGTTACTTTTGGAGTCTTATTAGGAAACTATTCATTGAAATCTTTTCTTCTGTGTGCAACAATTCCATTAACAAACCCATCACAATGAGTCTACTCCTTTTGCTTTGTGCACACGGATGGTTAACTCTCTTTTAGAGAATGCACTCCTTAATAATTTGGGGTCCCTTCATACCCCTAAGCCACATGTTAACAAAATTTCATCTTATATGCTTTCCTTATGACAATTCTATCTATTGAAAGGTTGTATGCCTACATCTCTTTGAATATGCAATTATATGCCTAAGTAATTTCTCTGCTATCTCTCACTTAAGTTTCCTTCCACTTGCATTCTAGTCAATTTCTGAAAGAGCAGCAATCACTCTGTTTCTACCTTTGTGTAAATTAATTTTGTATAGGATTCTGCATAAGATTTATTAGTCTTTGCTTAAATATTACTAATACTAATATTATCATTCTTGGTTTAAATAAGAGAAATACTTAGCCTGGAGATTTTGCACTTTTAGTCACTGATAATCTGAATTCTAGGATTGGAAGGGAATTCAGAATTCACTAATATCTCTTTATGCAGACATCTACATACATGTTCTAGAAATATATTGCTTTTAGGGCCTCTCTGGTGGTGAGAGGCCCTTAACCGCTGCACTGTGGAGCTGTCGGCAACGGCGACGCGAGTTCGACGCCCGGCTGGGGAGATTCCCACATGGCACGGCAGACCTCTCCTGCCTTGCCCGCTGCTCCCCTCAGTAGTGTACTTCAGTTGATCTGCCTGTTCTGCTCCCTGCTCTGTCTCTAGTGAACCCTCTCGCCGCCCCATGCCTCTGGCCTGTACCCCAGCTTGTATGCATAAATAAATAAATATTAAATAAAATAAATTAGGAAGCACATTAAAAAAAATATTGCTTTTATTTCCTGTTGTCTTTTCCAGGACTCTGGGGAAGACATTTTCATAGTACATTAAAATAATGTGAAACCATATGTAAAATCCATTACTATGTATTTTGTTATGTCTAAGTTAAGTCCCTCCTGATCCATTTCTAATCCACTTCCTGTTCTGGTCATAGCATATCACAGCCCTACCTCTTCTGAATCATCCTCCTTTTTATATCACAAGTCTTTTTAAGTAATCACCATCCTCCAACCAAAGTTTTGTCCTCTTCAGGTCTGATAGAGGTCAAAATACTTTCTTGAAATATGAGGGAAATTCAATAATCACATTCATTCTTCTTCCTTGGATGTATTCGAGAAATCAGTTGTGGAATTGAAGCAAGGTCCTATATCCCAACTTGATTATGATCATTAATGATCTGAATGATCTTAAGATGTCTTAGTTGATATTAATCTGAATCATTGTCAAATTAATTACAATATTATTTTAAAGTCTTATTTTTAAGGTATGACCTTCACAGTCTGATTTTTAAATGCAATTAAGGTCAATGTACATTTCTGCCCAGAAATTATGTTGCTTGTTAGCTACTAAAGCAGAAATACAGCTACAGTTCAAAGACTTCTGGTTTGGAATTCAGGAAACAAGTTCTACACAATGTCGGGGCCACAGGAAAATCCCCCACCTTTCTGCATTCTTCTTGGGCTAGGTGGGTATCAAAATATCATCCCAAAAAGTAGGAAAGCAAAATCAATTAAATAACTTGCACAGGGAGAGCTGCAATGATTATGCAGGTCCTGTCATCTGTTAGGAAGAAAAGGGTATAAATTTGGTGTTGAGGGGTTTGAGGCACCTAGGAGAATGGGAGGGGATGACTTCATCCTGCGCACATGCCAAGGAGGGGAATTTACTTCATCTTTTACTCCAAAAGCAAAGTTGAGATTCTCAGGTAAAGAGGATGTGTTTTAAGGATAGATCTACAACTGGATGAGACCCCCAAATGACATTCCTTTAGGTCCTAAGAGAGGGAACACTGATTGTTTCTTTGATTAGGAAAAGGCAGGAGCTTGTGACCATACACCCCTCCGCTACAGGTGAAAATTTTAAACAAGGGCACAAGCTTTTCCTCAGCCTCAAGGGATTTCATTGCTTTTAGCTCAAAATACTGATAGAGACCACATTGGTACCCCCTAGTTGATCAGTTCTAAAAATCTGGGGGTGGTCTGTTCAGGACAGCTTCAGCAAAATCCTTCTTTCTCTTAGCCAGGCCTCACTTTATTTTATTATTATTTTTTAAAGATTTATTTATTTATACATACAAGCTGGGGTACAGGCCAGAGGCGTGGGGCGGCGAGAGGGCTCACCAGAGACAGAGTGGGGAGCAGAATAGGCAGATCAGAAATACACTGCTGAGGGGAGCAGCGGGCGAGGCAGGAGAGGTCTGCCGCGCCATGTGGGATTCTCCCCGGCCGGTCCTCCCCGGCCGGTCCTCCCACTCGCATTGCTGCTGCTGACAGCTCCACAGCGCAGAGCTTAACCGCTGCACCACCAGGGAGGCCCTTTCACTTTAAACTGCATAGATTTATTTCCCTATGATCCTCCTGTTCCTACTCCTTAGATATTTGTTGGTTAGTTGATGCACATTTCTGGTATTATGAACACCAGTATCCCACTGGTACCTGTGTCAAGTCCCACTTGACTTTTTTCTCACTGAGAAAATGTCTCTAGTCTGCTCACCCTAGTGAAATTCATCAAAGAATCCAAAGAACAACTGTTCTTCAAATTATCATCTTCTAATGATTCGACTTTTTTTTCCAATATTTTTTCAGGGGTGGTAGTTGTAGCTTCTTACTTCCTAGGCTATTGTTCCTATAACTTAGCAGTAGATTTTTAAATGTGTTAGTTCTTATCTGAAGAACTACCTGAACCTTCATTAGTTGCTCAAGATGTAATACCTTTGCTCCAGTGTGCCACTTGCCAAATTGCACTTGTGGGGGAGAAAAGGAAATTAACATTCCGTCAGAAAAGGTGAAATGCTAGACTGGGGACTCCTTACAATAGTTGTGAGGAACCCTTAGGAATACAAGGACACGTTGAAGACATTATCTTAAAATGAGCTAAAGTAGAACAGAAACATCTAAATGTTTTAACTGCAATGTTATAAATACATTAAGCATTTGCTGAATTATATGAAAAAACAAGCAATAAATTAATGTATAAAATAATAAAAATGACACTTTCCTAACTTCAAATCATTACTCATGTTATATGCTTAATAAAGCTCTCGTTAATATCCCTGTGATACCTTAACAAATTCCTGAAGTACTTTAATGAGCAAACATTGCATGATATGAAATCACAAAACCTCAATTTATTTAGCTAAACATCAGCAGGCTTTTGCCCTTTAGGATTTGATATTTTAGTTATAGTTTAGTTAATACTAGAGCTACTTTGGGGGTTAATGGCTTGGTCCTGATAATGTAAATTCTGTCCCTTTAATAAGCTTTTCTTATACTCTTTCCTTCCTTTTCTATTTACTTTCTATACATTTTTACAGACGGGGCTCGAGTAGTGATTTTCAAACGATAATTAATATCGGTTCCAATTATAATCCAAAACATAATTTCCTTCAAGAAAAGTTGCCTCTCTCAGCGAGAGCACTCCCTTTGAAGGAGAAGACCCTGAAGGCTGAGTAGATGTAATTGAAGAGGAATGAAATGTTTTTAGCTATTAAAATTTACTTCTGGCTTAGGAGGAGTTTTAATTAAATCTTTTTGTACCTCTTCAACTATGTGTACGCCACATGCAGACTGTCAACATTTATGATGCTAACAATTGCAGTTCAATTGTCCCTAAGGAGGAGAAACAGGAAACTTGGATATTCATCTCCACGTTGGAGAATCAAAATGCAAAGAGAACATGTACACAAATAAATAGAACAATTTTGCTTCCTCTGACCAATAGCAGTTGTACAGCCTTTATTCTCTGCTAATATCTGACATATCAAGAGCTTCTGGTTTTTTTTTTTTTTCTCTTCTCAAAGTGCATTTGTCACAGAAAATTGGCTAATACACTATATTAACATCCCAGTGATGAAGCAGCTACCGACACATCCAGAGGACACTCTTCCAGGAAATACAGTTGAGTAATTGAAAGATGTGATAATCTTTTCTCACTCCCAGTTTGCATGAAAATTGTTCCAGGAAAAATGGGTTCAGCTGTAAAAGTGCCTGTCAGACTCCTCCCATGGGAAGTGTGGATTCTTAGTGACACTCTGCTACATGGGGAGGCATGGAGATGGATGGCAGTCAGACCTTGAAGTTCAAATTAGTGGACAACAGCACTGTGGAGATACCAACTCATTTTCTCACTACAGGAATGCCGTGCTGCCTGTCAGGCCAATAGCATCCATTATTTTTAATTGGAGAGAAAAATGACACAGTTAGAGTGACATACCACATAGCCATGGCCTAACTTCGTGATGGGTAGGAAACGTGGACTTTCGTTTTGTATTCAGTTCCTTTTCACACCAACGGGAATAGGTGAGGGGAGAAACGGATAAATGTCAGATAGTCAGTGAGAAGGAGACTGCTGTTTCTCAGCAGAGGTAATTAGGTAGACCTTTCTCAACCCTGGACTGGGGAATGAAGGCTCCTTTCAGGTAACAGCGCCCTTTGTTTTGTTTTCAAGACTCACAGATCCATGTATGTTCTCAAAAAAGGAACTTTTGCCTTTGTGATTAAATATTTATCACAGCAAGAAACTAGCAGAGGGACTAAGTGCCTCCAATTAGCCACAACAGAGGGTTATGAGTGACTACAGAACAAGTATCAATATTTTAAAAGGGAGGAGTAGTTCAGAGCAGTGAAGTTGCCAATCTTTATTTTTCCCCATAAGCCCATTACAAAGAATATACTTTACTTGTGAACATCAGCATTCACTAGCCTTCTGCGCTACCAGCAAGAGGCTGGGGAATGTATCCTTCTGGTGGTGAGGGTCAGTTAGAACAGAACTTATATATAAATGCTCTTGCTTTCCCAGGTGGTCTTTGAATAAAGAGCAAAATAAGATATTTAGGCTGAGACTGATCAAATTTAATGTTACTATATTTAGAGTTCTTGCTTACCAAGAAAAAAAAATGGTTTAATTTCCAGACAAAGATAAACTCCTTGAAGGCAGGGGCTAGTCTTTCTCTGGATTCCATCCTATATTTAGTGCCTGGGGGACAACACAGGAAGGTTAAGCTCAGCTACTCTGAATGAAAGGAGCAGCAATATTATTTTTAGGAAAACAACATCTTTATATTCTTCAAGGATACAAAAGAAATATAAACATGTTAAAATGGCCAGAGAGTGCCCAGAAAAGGAAAAACAATGAAAAAAAAAAGTACAGCATAACCTTTTAGAAAAGAATTGATGATTTGGTAATATTACTTTTCATAGCTTAGACTACAACTGTATTTCTAGGATACACACTCAGTAAAAACTTGTATTTTCAGGGAGAATTCTGGATGTTTCATACCCTCAGGTTGAAAGTATTTGAAATGAATTTTATAGTATAATTGTTTGATACTTGCAAGTAGCTCCACCATGCATGAGTCACAGTGTTTCATCGTCCATAAACTTGAGAATATCCCCTATTTCACTGAGATAGTCTAAGTAATAAAGAAGAAAGTATATATTGTCACAACTAGTGGGTGCCTGAAACACAGGCATTCAGGTAAAGTTTGTTTATTTCCTATTCTGCTTCCCCTATCAGAGATCCTTTTGTTTGAATTAGTGCATCACAACAATTTTTCTACAAACATAGCTAACATTAGTGATCCATTAGCCTACCAAACAAGAGGATCAACTTATGTTAGTGTGGTAAGTCAGTATTTTCTTAATATTCTGGACTTTGTACATAATAGGGTAGCCATGACTACTTCAGAAATAAAAATTCACATGTTAATAATAATGATGATGATAGATTCATCTAATTTCAGGTTCCAGTCCTAAATAATGGCTGACACTAAAGTCGCATCTTATCTATATTCTGTTTCCCATGTTGTATTCAGGGTAAATTACATTAAATCTCTAAAAAGAGAATGGCAAGGGGTATTGCCAATGTTATACGGACAAAGTGTGAAGACTTTCATAGCGTCTTGAGGCAGTTCATGTCTATTTATTTTCATTTCAGTATACTTCTCGTAAAATTGCAGTTCCTGGCTACACTGCTCAACTATGCCAACTGTTAAAAGACAAATTCATTTGATTGCATTTAGAGACCTAATTGGCTTTATTAAATGATTCATGCATCTGATAGTATCCATCTAGCAAGTAGGAAGACACTGCCAGAAGTGGAATACCATGAACAGATTTACATAGTCAGAAAGAGGGTGGGACTAGCCTATTAGCAAAAGAAAAGAAGAATTATTTTAGGTAAAGTCACTTTTCAAGGGAAGGCAAGGTTGTCTTGTCTTGCAGCTAGGATACTCCAGAATTCCATTTTGGGGAGTCCCAAGACTGCAATTAAGCAGGTTTTAAGTGTTGGTGGGGGCTGGTGTGACTCAATTGTTCTAATACTCAATATGAAAATTTTCCATTCAGAATGTAGATGTTATAGGGAAGGAAAGTATTTCCTTTCTTCCATCCTAGGTTCTTTGGCTGGTCAATTAGTTAAATTGACATAAGCTAGATTAACAAGAGAAAAAAATCATATATGTATGTGAGCCTCATAAAGATATGGGGACCCAGAAGACTGAGGTTTCTATGACATCCTGAGCTGAAGAAAGGGGTGGAGACCTGGGTAAACAAAGGCATGAAGGTATTCCTAGGAACATAGAGGAGATACTTAGAAAACAAAGGTTGCCCCGCTGTGCAGATGCATTTCTTGGGGACAAAAAGCCATCTCGGGAAATAGCCCCCATTCAGTATGAATTTAGGCATGAGGTTATTGAGAAAGGCACAGTAAACACAAATATGGTTATTACACAGATTTAAGTCACTCCTTTCTCCATTGCTGAGTCTCTAGGGATTTGATCATTCTCCTCTTCTTGGTAAAGAAAAAGAAACACCCTTACAAAAATGAAGGTATATTGCAAAGGACTATATCTCAGCTTTCAGGGCTTTTCTGCTATCTGCTATTTCTTAAAATTAATCACCCTATGGAGAAGTGCCTTTTTAGCTCTCCTGCCCATTTTTTGACTGGATTGTTAGCTTTGTTTTTGTTGAGTTGTGTGAGCTCCTTGTAAATATTTGTTATCAGTCCTTTATCGGATGTATTGTGTGCAAAGGTCTTTTCCCAGTTGGTAGGGTGTCTGTTTGTTTTGGTTAATGTCTCTTTTGCTGTACAGAAGCTTTTTATTTTGATGTAATCCCACCTGTTTATCTTGTCCTTCACTTCCTTCGCTTTGGGGGATGTGTTGTTAAAGATTTTGCTGAAATGTGCCAACAGATACATGAAAAAATGCTCAACATCACTTATAATCAAGGAAATGCAAATCAAAACCACGATGAGATACCACCTCACACCTGTGAGGATGGCACACATTAAAAATACAGGCAACAACAAATGCTAGAAAGGATGTGGAGAAAAAGGAACTCTTCTACACTGCTGGTGGGAATGTGAACTGGTCCAACCACTATGGAAAGCTGTATGGCAATTCCTCAAACTGCTAAACATGGAGCTTCCATACGACCCAGCAATACCACTTTTGGGAATCTACCCAAAGGACACAAAAACACTAATCCGAAAGGATACATGCACCCGTATGTTCATTGCGGCACTGTTCTCAATAGCAAAGGTATGGAAGCAACCCAGATGTCCAAAAATAGATGACTGGATCAAGAAGATGTGGTACATATACACAATGGAATACTATTCAGCATTCAAAGAAGATAAACACATGCAATTTGCAGTGACATGGATGGAATTAGAGGGGATCATACTCAGCGAAACAAGCCAGAAAGAAAGAGAAAAATATCGAATGGT
>PVIJ01022010.1:0-17075 GCA_004024925.1 Scalopus aquaticus
TACTTTTTAAACTTGGGCTGTTAAACTTTTGTTTAAATCACCTGATATTTGAAATAAAGATTTTCCTATTTCTGTCCCGTCTTCCCCTATGTTATTCTTTTAAGGAAGACCAATGGTATTTCATAAACTGAAGTCTGTTTCATAAATGTGAGACTCTACAATTTTTTGATGTAAAATTTGTACACATTTAGATCGATTGAGGTATGTAAACTTATGTTCTATGTTGTCTAGAATTATTTTGTCAACATTTAACATTACCTGGGATTTAGTTCAGCTGTGTTACACGTACAGTTTTAACATTAATAATGGTTGTCAGTAAACATAAGATCCCTTTGTGTCCTGTCATAATAGAAAATTAAAGGAGCTATAATCTGAAAGTGATCTTTGTAATTTTGCTTTAGAAAAAGCATTTGATTTGAAACCATAATATTTGATTTAAAATGTTACAGTCTATAAATGTTTCATTTTCAGTAGTATGATTGCTATGCTACTTTATTTTTTTTTAATTATTTATTTATGCATCCAAGAGCTGTGGTGTAGGCCAGAAGTGTGGGGGTGGGTTGGGGTTGGGTGAGAGGATTCACTAGAGACAGAGTGGGCAGCAGAACAGGCAGATTGAGTGAAACACACTGCTGAGGGGAGCAGTGGGCGAGACAGGAGATGTCTGCGGCGCCATGTGGGAAACTCTCTGGTCAGGGATCGAACTCATGCTGCAGTGGCTGCTTATAATTTCATAGAGCTGAGACTTAACCCATTGTGCCACCAGGGAGGACCCGACTGTATCTTTCTAATAAACACAAGAGTACTAAATGAACTTGTGAAAATTGAGGAATTTGTAATAAAGCTTTTAGCCTCATTCATGGCACTTAGTGCTCAAAAATACTAAGTTGTATGTATAACATTGCTTTCTGAATTGGTACTGCTTCCATAGAACAATGAAAACTTGGGTGTTCAAGGTATTTTTTGTGCCATCAAAGTTTGGAGATGAAAATTCACAAATTAATGATACTGTCTTAAAGTTTTTGGGCATTTGGGTTGTTTCCATGTTTTAGCCATTGTAAATAGTGCTGCAATAAACATAGGTGTTCATGTGACCTTTTGGATTAATGTTTTTGTGTCCTTTGGGTATATTCCTAGGAGTGGAATTGCTGGGTCGTACGAAAGCTCCATTTTCAGTTGTTTAAGAATCCGCCATACAGCTTTTCAATCAGCTTTTCATACAGGTTGGACCAGTTTGCAGTTCCACCAACAGTGTAGGAGCGTTCCTTTTTCTCCACATCCTCGCCAACATTTGTTGTTTTCTGTTTTTTTAATGTGTGCCATTCTTGTTGGTGTAAGGTGGTATCTCATTGTAGTTTTTATTTGCATTTCCCTCATTGTAAGGGATGTTGAACATTTTTTCAAATGTCTGTTTGCCATTTGCACTTCTTCTTTGCAGAAGTGTCTTTTAAGTTCTTCTGCCCATTTTTTGACTGGAATTTTTGCTTTGTTTTTGTTGATTCATGTGAGTTCTTTGTAGTTTTTTTGTGATCAGACTCTTGTCTGTTGTATGAAGTGCAAATATTTTCTCCCAGTCAGTGGGCTGTCTATTTCTTTTGGTGAATGTCTGTTTTGCTATACAGAGCTTTTTAGTTTGATGTAATCCCAGCAATACAGCTAAAATTTTTTAAGGAGTACTTCTCTTTGGCTTACTTAATAGTTCCTATCCAATTGGGCATTTTTATGGTTACCAGACTTCCTCAATTACAAATAAATGCTATTATACAGAATCACTCTGAATGCAGTTTTGTTTAATTTTTATACTATTGCCTACTGACAAATTCCCAGAAGTATGTTCATACAATCAAGAACAAATCCAACCATGCAGTCTTTGTGGTGTTATGATTTTTCTTTATTTTTTGCCAGTTTTATTGACAATAGTTTCATTATTTGAGTTGCCTTTTTTAAAAAAAAATTGTTTATTGAGGTAATGTTGGTCTACAGCATCATATACAACTCAGATATATAGGCCCACACCTCCTCAGATGTATGTCACTACACCACACCAGCCACCACTGAACTCGTAGTCCTTCCCCATAGTCCATTGGATTCCCTCTACACTTGGCCTCCTGCCCTCTCTAGCAGTCTTAGGTCTACAGTCAGAGTTCTAGGGTTTGTTCTTTGGTTTTATCCATTTCTTAGTTTTGTATCTGTATTCCACTTGAGTGAAATCATTTGGTTTCAGTCTTTCTCCTGACTTTGTTTAGCATAATCTCATCCAGTTGTATCCATATTGTTACAAATGGCAAGATTTCATCCTTTTTTTTTTTTTAATCACTCAGTAGTATTCCGTTGTATATATATACCACATCTTAATCCACTGTTCTGTCACTGGGCAGTTAGGTTGTTTTCATAACTTGGTTATTATTGTAAATAGTGCTGCAGTGAACTTAAGTTCATATGTCCCTTTGAGTTAGTGATTTTGTATTTTTCTTTTAGATACCTAGGAGTGGAATTGCTGGATCATATAGTATATTTAGGGCTGGACCAGTCTATTTCTACATATAGTGTACAAAGGAGGCTTCCTTTTTCTTCATACTTGTGCCAACATTTGTGTGTGTGTGTGTGTGTGTGTGTGTGTGTGTGTGTGTGTGTGTGTGTGTGTTTAGTGTGATAGATTTTTAATAAAGTTGATATGGAGAGAGGGAGAGAAAGAAGAAAGGACATTCCTAATAAAATGATGAATATTTCCGTTTCCCATGTGGGCAGATGTCCTGCCAAATAGTCATGGCCTGAAGTAGGACCTCTGAGGCCTAAAAGCTTGTCACAAGTCTAAGGTACTTCTGACTTGAGGTAGTTCCCAGAGAGCTGAGACAGAAGGAGAGACTCAAAGTTCAAAATATACTACATCAGCCATTGTCTCTGTCAAGTGCAAGGAGCAGCCTCCCTTTGTGTCTCTCACCCATGTGTCTCTTCCAAGTATCTCTCCACGTCTCTCCTCCATGTGTCTCCTCAAAGTACATCTCAAATTACCAACTCTCAGCAGTACCAAGTAGCAAGACAGAGCAGAAAAAGCCATTTTTTAAAAAATATGGGTCATTCTCGGGCCTCCCAGTGGCTCAGGGGTTAAGTCTCAGCACTATGAAGTTATGGGCAGCCACTGCAGCACGAGTTCAATACCTGGCCAGAGAGCTGACCCACATGGCACAGCAGACCTCTCCTGTCTCGCATGCTGCTCCCCTCAGCAGCATCTTTCAATCAGTCTGCCTGTTTACTCCCCACTCTATCTCTGGTGAATCTTCTCACCCCTCCACACCTCTGGCCTACACCCCCATTCTTGTATGCATAAATAAATAAATTAAAAAAAATTAAATGACTGTGTGCCAACCGCAAAATGTTTAAAAAAAATAATATGGGCCATTCTCTTTGGGAGTGAGATGGTATCTCATTGTGTTTTTGATTTACATTTCCCTGATGGTAAGTGATATTGAATATTTTTTTCATATGGCTGTTGACTATTTGTATGTCTACTTCAGAGAAGTGTCTAATTTTTCTGTCCATTTTTTGATTGGGTTATTTGTTTTCTTTTTATTGAACTTTGCATTCTTTGTATATTTTGGATATTAGCTCGGTGTTGGATGTATGATGTACAGGTATTTTTTCCTATTCAGTAGGGCGTGTTTTTATATTAATGATAGTTTCTTTTGTTGTGCAGAAGCTTTTTAGTTTGATGTAGTCCCATTTGTTTACTTATGCTTTTGTTCCTCTTGCTATAGTAGTTCCCAGAGTCTTTGTAGACTACCCAAAGACATCACGTAAGCCAATATCATGGAATATTTTGCCTGTCTTCTATGTATTTTATGGATTCTGGTCTTACACCCAAGTCTTTGATCCATTTTTTAAATTTATTTTTGTATGGTTTGAGGTAGTGGTCTAATTTCATTCTTTTGCATATGACTCTGCAGTTTTTCTAACACCATTTGCTTTAGAGACTTTCCTTTCTCCATTGTGTACTCTTGGTTCCTTTGTCATAGATTAACATTCCCCTAAATGTGGGTTTATATCTGGGCTCTCAATTCTCTTTCTATTTTATTTAATTCTAATGCCATAGTGTTTTGATTACTATAGTTTTGTAGTATAGTCTGAAATCTGGGACTGTGATGCCGCCATTCTTTTTTGTCAGGATTGTTTTGGCTATTCAGGGTCTTTTGTGTTTCTATATAAATTTCAGTAATGTATGTTCTGTTTATTTGAAGAATGCCAATTAAACTTCAATAGGGCGGCCTCTCTTGTGGCCGAGGCGTTAAGTCTCAATGCTATCACTGTTATGGCCTGAGTTCGATCCCCAGCCAGGGAGCTAACCCACATACAGCACAGCAGACCCACTGCTTTCCTTAGCAGTGTGTATTTCAGTAAACTCACCTGTTTTGCTCCCCACTCTGTCTTTGATGAATCCTCTCAACCTTTCTCCCCATACCTCTGCTCTATACCCCAATTCTTCTACACACACACACCCCAAAAAAACAAAACAAAAAACCCCAAAACTTTAATAGGGTTTGCACTGAATTTTGTATATTGCTTTGGGTAGAATACTATTTCTTTTTTAAAGATTTATTTTATTTATTTATGCATACAAGAACTGGGGTGTATGCCAGAGGTACAGGGATCAGAGACAGAGTGGGGAGCAGAACAGGTGGATCTACTGAAAAACACTGCTGAGGGGACCAGTGGGCGAGACAAGAGAAGTCTGCTGTGCTATGTGGGTTAGCTCCCTGGTCGGACATCAAACTCATGCTATTTGGCTGGTGATAACTTCATAGCGTTGAGACTTAACCCCTTGAACCACCAGGGAGTCCCTAGTCTCATTAACTTTTATATTCCGTTTCTTCTCCAGGTTTGGGAATTTTTCCTTTGTTGATTCTTTGAATAAATTCTATATTCTCCACCCCTCTCTCTTTCTGGCTTGCCCCTTATCCTATGTTGCATAATGGAGTTGTAGTTCTTGAAGTGTTCCTTCATCTTTTTCTTTTTTTTTTTTTTTTTTTTTTTAATATGAATCCTTTGTGCATTATTACCTTTAAGGTCACTGTTTCAATCCTCTGTAACTTTCTGTAGATTTTTTAAATCTCTGTTGAGCATTTGCATTATTTTCTTACATAAAGCTTTAATTTCTATTTTCATTAACTTATTTCTCTGGTTATTCATTTATTTCTGAGATTTCTTGTGTCTTATTGTCAACTTTTCTTTGTTTTCTCCCATCTCTTTGATTTTCTTTATTATGACAATTTTGAAGTGTCTGAGAGGGAGATTAAAATCTATTTCTTTGTGATAGAGTTGTCCTCTCCTTTTGAAGACACATACCTTGAGGTTTCAAGTTGCCATATTTGTGGGTTTATTTATTTTTCTGCCCATTTTGTAGCTTTAGATTTCCCTTAAAAAATAAAAGTACCTGTAGCACTCAGAGATTTGAACTACTTTGGCTCTTCCAGCAGGTGGTGCTTGTGGGTTTTGTGATTTTCGAGTTTTGGGTTTTCCCAGCTTCTGTAGATCCAGAGGCCTGGTCTTGCAGCTACTGAGTCAGGTGGGTAGGAGAGGGGCCTATAGGTGTCTAGCCATTTGTGTGAATGCTTTGAGGGGTCAGCTGTTTTGTGTTTGTGGCACCAATGATAGCCCCTTTTCAAGGTTCCAGACCTCACTTTCTACAATCTGCTCATTGTCAGTGAGCTTTATAAGGTCAATACCAAGGGCCTCCCTGGTGGCGCAGCAGTTAAGCACTGTGCTGTGGAGCTGTCAGCAGCGGTGACGCCAAGTTCAGTGACCGGCCGGGGAGATTTCCCACATGGCGCGGCAGACCTCTCCTGCCTCGCCTGCTGCTCCCCTCAGCAGTGTATTTCCGTTGATCTGCCTGTTCTATTTCCCATTCTGTCTCTGGTGAACCCTCTTGCAGCCCCACGCCTCTGGCCTGTACCCCAGCTTGTATGCATAAATAAATAAATCTTAAAAAAAAAAAAGATCAGTATGAGTCCCAAGTGGCAATGAAAGGGGAGTGCAGCCCAGCACACTGTCCATGTTCTTTTCCCTAGGTACCCAGCTTGCCAGGAGTAGTAACCCACTCCTCTGCACATATTTACCCTCAGTCAAGGGTATGTGCTTTCCCACCACTTAGTTCTTCCCTTCCCAAGGCCTCCAACTGAGTGGTAGCTCTCTTGTTGCTATGGCAACCTCCTGTCCTAGACCACATTCTCCAAGCAGTTTTCTGCACACACCTCTTGTTTAATGAAGCATGAATCTCTTTTGTGTCCTTTCCTGCTGTCTGTGTTGGTCTCCACTGGAGGTGTTTCATTTTCCTCCTAAGCTACAAGATTTTCTGTTATAGCCAGAATAGTTAGATGATCCTTTCAGGAGTGAAGCAGGGAACCTCTCTGATGTTTTAATGCCGTCTTTTATATATGTAAATAAAAGAATTTGCATTTGTCAATCATTAGCAAGGTAAAACTTTCCTCCATGAATTTAAAACTTCCTTTTCCTCTTAAATGTATTACTGTACCACATTTCTTGCCAGTTAATTAATTTTATATGATTTTATATGATTGTGTATATAGACTCAGATCTCTATGATCAATCATATCGGTTATAGTTTTTTTAGTATATTACTTTCCCTTTTGTGCTGTTTTTGAATTTTCAGCCTGCAGAAAATTTTGTAAACCTTTAGAACATTTATAGTCATTCGTGGTACTTGGTATTTTCTTTTTCAGTTGTATACTTATTTTTATTTGCTAACAATTGTTTTTTTTTTTTTTTTGCTAAAATACTTGTAAATTTGCGAAGCAGACATTTTTATGCTCATGACACACAGTTTATAAAGCATTTTTGTCCTATTTACTTGTCCAAGGATGACATTTTCTATATTTCCTTCTCTCCCTCTAGGCACCCAACAGGAGGTTCCTTTATTCGTCCAAACAAAGTAAATTTTGGAGTGGACTTTCTTACTGCAGTTAAGAACCGCTATGTGTTAAAAGATGAACCAGAGGAAAATAGAAATAACCAAGTTGTTACAATTGGAAACAAACCTGTGGAAACTGTTGGTTTTGACTCTGTCATAAAATGTCAAAGGTAAGTGTAGTTGATAATGCTAGAGCTAACTTCTGCAGTTTTGTCAAGATTTAGGATTTAAGTTCACCTTACTATGTTGATGCTCCAGATTTTCATGCCTGGTCAATCCTTTTTGTACAAACAGCAAATTGAAATTGGATGAATTTGTGGATTGAGTATTTAGGGAAATTTAAATCCTTATTTTAGCATAGAGTTGTTGGACTTCTAAATTGTAATTCAATGGTTGAGTTGTTGTTATTAATATTTACACCATCCTGTCTTGTATTGAGTAATTATGAAGTGACTAAAGCTGACATTTTGGTCTTTCTGTGTTTCATGGTGACATTTCTAGCTAGATGATACTAGGAGTGGAAACATAAGCCTAAATTGTGACCTATGCCATGTAGTATGAGGGTACTGTCTAGTAGCAAGTATTTTTCATCTCTCTCATCATGCTTTTGAAACATGCAGAACCCATCTTTTTTTTTTTTTAAAGATTTATTTATTTATACATATAAGCTGGGGTACAGGCCAGAGGTGTGGGGCGGTGAGAGGGTTCACCAGAGACAGAGTTGGGGAGCAGAACAGGCAGATAGACAGAAATACACTGCTGAGGGGAGCAGCGGGCGAGGCAGGAGAGGTCTGCTGCACCATGTGGGACTCTCCCCGGCTGGGCGTCGAACTCACATTGCTGCTGCCGACAGCGCCACAGCACAGCGCTTAACCGCTGCGCCACTAGGGAGGCCCCAGAACCTATCTTTGACTTGAAGTACCCCAAATTATTATCTTGCTCTCTGAGGGGGCACTAAGTAATACGTTTAAAACTGCTGAGCCCAAATATTCTTTGTTCTCTGAAACTCTGTACGATTTGATTCTGTGCTGAGAACCTCACTGTTCATTCCAGTGACCTGTCTTAAGAGAAGTGGAAGCTGATACTCACACAAAAGCACAACAGCAAAAGAACCTTGCAGTTTATGCAGGTTTAGTGCTGTTAGTGCTGCAGTGTTTGCCCCTGACCCAGGTGAAGCATCCTGGGAGTGCTGCCTACTGGACCCATGGAAAGCGGGTTTGCAGCCACCTGACACAGGCCTGCAGGCTTTCACTTTCAGTTTCTAAAGTAAAAAACAAAACTGGCTTCGTTCAAAGAAAGGTCGTTTCTATTTTTTTTTTGTTTCTATTATTATAAAGATTTAACATAATGTAAAATTTAAAGTGCACACAAACATATTGAAGAATCAGTTCATTTTTTGGTACCTCTCTTTCTGGGAATAGATGACCGGCATTAAAAGAAAACTCAGAATTAAGATTTAAAAAAAAAAAACAACCAACAACTTGGCCTATTTGTTAATTAGAAGGCACTATGCATTTATTGTTGAGAATTTAGGAAATAAAAATTGAGCAGAAGAAAGTCACAACTAATGCCCCCAACTGAGAGTTAACTCTCATGAATGGTTTTTGCTGTTTATCCTACTGACTTACTTGGATTTAAAGAACTTTGTGCTTTGTACTGTTAGAGTTCTTTGCTTTGTTTCCATTTAAAATGTGAATATTTAAATATTTTTTACTTCAAAAGACATTTTTTTATTAGTTAATCTCTTTCCAAGAATACCTAAATTAGGCTCTATGAATTTTAATAAATTACAGACTGATTTTCCTCCCCTAGTTTATAAACAGCTGCATAACTCATGAATTTATTTGGTGAGTCAGCCTACTACTTGAGTATCTTTGTATTCAGTAATTAGCTAGTGTCTTTCTTGGAACAGACCCAGTGTTGGAATCAGTCAGGCTGGATTCAAGATGGCAGCTAAGCCACTGTCTAACTCTGACACAAATTAGAGCTAGTTAATTACGTTTCTGAGTTTAAGTTTTTTTATTTACACAATCATATCTAGGCTGAGAGAGCTGTTGTGAATAGCAGGTGAGATCCTGCAGTGAGTCATCTTTGCTAGGAATGGAAACCTCTAAGGCACTGTGTATCTCCCTAATAATATTCAGTCACTAAGACTTATCATAAAGGAATGAAAAACAAAAAGCATTGTGTATGCTTTCTCTTGGAGATGACTTTGGCTCTGGAGTGGGATCTGAAATTCTTGTGAACTTTGTACTAAACTTTCCTCCAGACTCTGCAGCCAAATCACTGGGGAACAGCAGGGTATTTTTAATTTCAGAGGGCAGCAGCGACATCTGTCGGACACGGCACAAACTACTAGGTTAAGATCAGAGTTTTGTGTTCCTACATTGCTGTTTGAATTTTTTTTATCCCTGCAGAGCTGGGTTTTTGATGATTGCAAATATCATCAACTCACTATGGAACAGGAACTAGAAGTGATGGTATCCAATATGACTCTAGGGCACAGGAAGGTGCGCCGTGCCCCCTGGCACTAAGTTTATAGTACATAAATAATTATTCAGTTGTTTGGCCCTAACTGCTTGTTAAATGGAACTTTTGGTCTGGGAGCACTGTGAAAAGTTACTCAGACATAGCTGGGGACGGGAACTGAGAATGTTCGAGCTTCTGCCCTAGAACTTTGCTGCTGCCTCTTCCCCTATATTTTTGATGATTATAATATCCCCTGCCTGCATTTCTCCTAGAGAATGCAGCTTTATGTTTATTTTTAGAAATACTTTAAAAATAACTTACTCTATGTCAGGCTGTATTTTGAAAGCTTCAAAAATATGAACTCACTAAATTATTGTAGCAGTTTTTTAAAAATTGTGGTAAGATCTACATATCACAAAGGTTACCATTTTAACTATTTTTATTAATTTGTTTTTTAAAATCTATTTAAGCATACAAGAACTGGGGTGTAGGCTAGAGGTGTGGGGGGTGAAGGGATTCACTAGAGACAGAGTGGGGAGCAGAACAGGTGGATCTACTGAAATACACTAGGGGAGCAGCTGGAGAGACAGGAGAGGTCTGCTGTGCCATGTGGGAAGCTCCCTGGATGGAACTCATGCCTTAGTGGCTGGTGATAGCTTGATAGTGCTGAGACTTAACCCCTGCACCACCAGGGAGGCCCCCATTTTAACTGCTTTTAAGCATGTGGTTCAGTAGTTTTAAAAAGCATTACCGCTGTTGATCTCCACAACCCTTTGCTCCTCCCAAACTGAAACACTGTACACAGTAAACAAGCTTCATTCTGTCCCCCACACAGACCCGGCCCAACCCTCCCTCCCCCTGTCCCCCACACAGACCCGGCCCAACCCTCCCTCCCCCCCACCTCCAGGCCTGGTAACCCCCATTCTAGTTTCTGAATAGCATTTCACTCCTGTGGGTACCTCATGTAAGGGGAATCACATCAGTATTCGCCCCTTTGTGACTGGTTTATTTTACTTAACATGTCTTCCTGGTACACCCTTGTTGCAGCATATGTCAGAATTTTCTTCCTTTTTAAGGCTGGATAATATTCCACTGTCTGTGTAGACCACATTTTATTTATCCATTCATCTGCTATGAATGGAGGTTGTCTCCACCTTTGGCTATTGCAAGCAACATGGCTATGATCATGGTTGTGCATCAGAGCATTTTAAAGATGTAGAATCTGAGACACAGAAATACTAACTTACCCAAGGTCAGAGGAGGTGGTGGAATTAGAATTTGAATCCAGGCCCAGATTCTGTGTTCTTAGACACTATTAGGCATTATAACACATGGGCTCTGCTAATGAATAGAAAACACAGATTTCTACACTTATAAAGTGGCCTCTGAGAGTCTCTATAAAGCTGAAGATGCACTTGCTCTCTGGCATGCATCCCTCGAGACACTTTCACATGAGAGCGCAAGAAATATTCACTAGCTCTTGCTTTAGCATTGTTTATATGCTAACAGAAGAAAAAATTAATTCTGGCCCACCCAATAGTAAATATAAAATGTAAATGTGAATGTTGTAGAGTCCATGTGTGAATACAGTTAGAGCTCAGTGCTACACTGCGCACTGCTGAGAAAAATAAGTTGCAGGAGGATATGTATGGTAAAATACCATTTATGTCAAGTTCCACAGTATAAAATATACTCTAATTTTAAGGGATATGAAAATATTTAAGTAAAAAATACTTAAGATTAAATAAACAAATGTAGGGACTGTTACAGAAAGGAACATAAAAGGCTTTGTGTTTATTTGTAATGTCTTTCTCTTTGAGGGGGACGGTTAATGCTTTATTCTCTTAAGTTGGGTGATTGGTACTGGTGTTTTTTTATTTTTGGTACTTTTTTATGTCTGAAATGCTTTTTAACTTTTTAAGGTACCAGTGGATAGCATACATGTTTATATATTCATGTGAACTATGTCTTTTATGCAGTCAGCTGAGCAAGTTACGAGAAATTTCTCTGAGGAACTGTGCAGTAAATTGTGCTGGTGACAAAGGAGGAATTGCCAAAGCCTGTCCTAGTATCCTTTTCACTGATGACACCGGTCAACAAATTTTTACAAAAGTCATATCACTGAAATAAAATGAGTCATTTCCTATCAATTTGTATATGCTCAACAAGAATATGACAAATTCTAATTTTGGCTCTAGTTTTTTTTTGTAATCTGCAATAAATTGATGTTTACATCATGAGATGCATGCCAGTAGTAATAGGCCTACGGTTAATACCTGTAAAAAGTCAAGTCATAGACTACTTCCTAGATTTCCTCACTTGTCTCTTGTACAGCTGCTCAGGAGCATCTCTGGGGAGTGTCCAGCAGTAGTCAGTCAGCATTGTAGTGGACCTTTTTCCCTGGTATCTTTGTTCCATTGATGCGATATCTTGATGAAAATGTTCACCATGTTCATTGCTAACCATACCACAGTTTTCAGGGAAGAAATCCAGATGGGAATGAAGGAAGTGGATCTATAGAGACATATTGCAGCCAAGTTTCTGATACTGCATCAGCATGTCTTCTGCTAGTTCCTTGTAGTTTTCTGGTGAGGCTCACCCTTGCATTCATCAGATGAATCAAGAGAATATTCTTCTGGAGGTTCTGGAACAGGAAGTCCCTCACCATGTGGAACTGGTCTCAATGCAGACGGAATATTTGGGTAGACTCTTCTTGACTTCTTTTGCTTCGTTATTCTGCCGGAAAAGAGGAGGAACCAAGCAGAAGTAACAGTCTTTTATGTGGTTGCTTGGCTCTCTCCACACCATGGGGCCTTCCAACGGCACTGATGGTCTTTTGCCATTTAACCACTGTGAAAGCTGTGTTGCACCTGTAGCACGGCATATATGTGGGGCCCAAGGCTTGTCTTGGTCACCAACCTTGCATCTGAAGTAAAGATGATAAGGGTTCTTCACTTGAGAAGTGATAGTTTTCTTCTGGTTGGCAAATGTCACTTCCCCACAATTAGAGCAGAAATCGTGCATGCTATTAATGCACTGTTCTGTATTGTGCCTAAATGGATAAAATAATAACCGTTCTATGGAACAGTAGCTTCAACTGTCTCACACAAAGTCTGAAATATTTTCAATGCTCAACCTTTCCGACAGGGCTTAATATAGTGCACTGCTGATGTTAGCTTACTTCAGCAGCCACCTGGCAGTAGTATTGCATTGCATCAGAAAATGACGCAATCAACTCTGAATGATGTTTGCATGATGGTGTTATGCAATGCGATGCAATATGATACCATTCTAGGCTGATTTAGGATGTTTTTTTTTTTACCAACAGTTTTTTTTTTTTTTAAGATTTATTTATTTATACATACAGCTAGGGTACAGGCCAGAGGTGTGGAGTGGTGAGAGGCTTCACCAGAGACAGAGTGGGGAGCAGAACAGGCAGATCAGAAATACACTGCTGAGGGGAGCAGCGGGCGAGGCAGGAGAGGTCTGCCGCACCATGTGGGATTCTCCCCGGCGAGGCGTTGAACTCGCATCGCTGCTGCTGACAGCTCCACAGCCCAGCGCTTAACCGCTGCGCCACCAGGGAGGCCCTGATTTAGGATGTTGTTGCAGTCCTACTGGATAAATTTACATGGTGAAACATATAAAATGAATTATATGAAATATCTTCAAAACGAGAGCTAATAAAAAATTTCAGGGTTATATTCATGTTCAGCACACCAAGATACTACAGATTAGGGCATTTTTAAGTCAGTAAGATCTCTGTGTTGACCAGCATAACTTGTTACTGGAATCTGTCTTTGTATTTGATCCCAGTATTGCTACTTGCCTTTCCAATTCCATTCTCCCCAACCTACATCCGCACAGCAACTCAGTTTTACCTGAGGCATTTGCTGCCCAGGTAAATCATTTACCTTCCAACCCCATTGCTTTCAGGTTAGGATTTGTTTGGAGAGGCTCTTTAAAAGGGGACTGATGTGGCTGCCATCTGCCTTCTGCTCATTGCTTTTGGGCTGCTCCCTGCCTTGAGCACAGAGAAAGCCCAGCGTGCCAGCTGTCTTGGAGGCAAAGGGAAAGCTGTCCATTTTGGACTGGAGAGCAAAGGACTGGAGGAGGAGCTCCAGCACTGGGGTACTGCCCCAGACCTGGACTGCCTTCTTGTGGGTGACAAAAGTAAACTCTCTCCTTTATTATGGTTCCTCTTTCATACATCTGAATGCAGTTTTGCTACAATATCTCAAAACAGGCTTTTCCAAAGTTTGTACTCACTTCCCTACCTTATTAATGTTTTCTTCTCCCCTCCATACAGTGTTTTTGGTTTTTAAAGATTTACTTATTTATGCATGCAAGAACTGGGGTGTAGGCCCGAGGTGCGGGGTGGTGAGAGGAGTCATCAGAAACAGAGGGGGGAGCAGAACAGGCGGATCCACTGAAGTACACTGCTGAGGGGAGCAGCAGGCGAGGCAGGAGAGGTCTGCTGCGCCATGTGGGAAGCTTCCTGGTCAGGGATGGAATTCATGCTGCAGTGGCTATGGAGAGCTTCATAGTGCTGAGACTTAACCCGTTGCGCCACCAGGGAGGTCCTCCATACATTGTTTTTATGGCCACAACTAAAAATATATAAGGGCTGAGTTAAAAACGCCCAATGGCAAATTCTCAAATTTTAAAGGCTCTTTTCTCAATTGTTTAAGTCTGCCTGATTTCTGCATGGTAAATTTATGCAAGAGTTAGCAGCTTATAATCAGTTTTCTCTAAGTGACAAGATGACAGATGAGTAGTTCTCTTTAGCAGAATATTTCTAGCGGTACATATTTTGTGGCGACAGAAATTAGGACAGAGTTTCCCAACCAGTGTGATGATGTGTCCGTCTCAGCCTTGGGGGTCTGTTGGGACCTGGGGACTTGAGTGTTTCTGCTGGTCCTCTCTGCACATGAGCAGCCAATTCCTTGGCCCTGGGGTGCTGACCAAAGGTAATCATTTCCACTGTAGGTCAAGCTGGGCAGTGGAGTTCAGGGAGTTGAAGTGGATGTGGAACAGTTTATTAAGGTGCAAAATGCCATAAGGTGTCTGGAGCATTCTATAATCTGCCTGGCCTACTCTTAAATGGTTCCAGAAGGTTGGATCCAGGCTTATTTTCAACATATCCAAAAAATCTGGTCACTAGGAGGGTTTGGGAATGTAGATGGCTCCGTTAATTGGAGTTGTCAGCAGTGGACCAGAGAATAAGCATGTTGCTTGTTTATATTGCTCTTTCCCAGCAACAAATGCCCCGTAAGACTTGAAGAAATGAGGTTTTGGGAGATAATCAAGTCATGGCTGATATTTGCAGATACAGTGATGAATGTCTTGCAGTTGGTGATTGAATTCTTGCTTGAAGTTGAAGCATTGCCTTGTGTGTTTAGTTATTCTTTGGGGGTTGATCCCTCATTGAAGCCATTCCCTAGGCAGGGCACAGGCAGTGAGATGTCAAGTTGGAGAGCTCCTGTCAGGAGGACATATGCCACATCCTGCTTCGCCAACTGATGCTAAACTTGGGGAAGAGACTGTCTATGGAAAAGAACTGTATGGCAACTGGAGCTTCTTGGACTGTGTGTGTGTGACTACACTAACTGTTAGAATTTTTAAAATTGATTTTAGAATGTAGATAGTCTATTGCTCTGTAGAAAGTAGTAGAAATATTTGTAATTCTCGCCTACCCATGAAAAGTATGAGTGAAAGAATTATTACTGGATTTCTTTCTGACCAAACTTACAGCCTTGAGTTAGCAGGGCTTATGGAAATGAGGGGTGGCGCTCAGCTCAGCAATTGCAGAAGCTCAGCGTCTATTAGGTAGTGGCTCTCCGGTACCCCTCTGGGGATGATTGTGCAGGCATGTGGCCAGGTCAGCAGAGGAGGGACCTGCATGTAGGAGAATGTTTGTCCTGTCTGATATTCTGGTAGGCCTGTGCTTGTCACTTTCCCCCTTTTTGTTTGCTACGACATCACTGTTACTCTGCTTATGGCAGAAACTCAGACTGTTAGAGCCAGAAGTCCAGCTTTTCTCTGCTGTTTCCACCATCGAATTCGATTGCTGGTAGTGAGATCTGTGAGCTTTGAAGTTACATTATCAGCATCTGATCATTATGGCATAATTATTCTGTCCCCAGTATTTTTGGCATTATTTTCCAATCACTACTTGTGCTCCTTTTTTGGAAAGTCTCCTTTAGGTCAGGAGTTGGCGAGCTTTTCTTTAAAGAGCCAAAGAATAAAATATCCTAAGCCTGTGGTGAATGGACACACTTGAAGATATTTTTATAGATATTTATAGTCCCACCTAAAATGTAACCACTGAAAAACCATTCTTACCCCCAGGGCCACAGGAAATGAAGCAGCCTGGGGTTTGTCTGTGCAGTTTCAGATTTTTTTTTTGCTTTTTTTTTTTTTTTTTTTTTTTTTTTGCATTTCCATTGCCTTCATTTGCTCATCCTGATCTTACAGAGCTTTCTAATTGGTACCTGCCTAAAATTGTTATCTTTTCAACCTGTGGCTCACTGCCACTGTTTTTTTTTTTAAGCTACTTTCTCTGCTTTATCTATGCTTACAGACTATTTGATGCATGGTAGAGTATAAGAAAATGGATTTTGGGTTGAAGCAGATGTGGGTTTAAATTCACGCATGTTTATTTGCAGAAGGCCTGTTTTTTGTTTCCTTGAAGAGGAAAGTACAGCACCTAGTGGGATGCATTGCTTCTCTTTTTCTCCCACCACTTCTCATGTCTCTTGCCAACTGTTGGAAGAATCCTAGACCTTTGAGCCTCTGGCTTCTGTGTTCATCCCCTCGAAGCCCCCATCCAGGGTTGATCTCCTGCAGGTGCTAGCACTCCTTTTATATATATATATATATATTTTTTTTATTGTTATTTATGTCTTCTACATTTTGTATTCCCCTTGGGTAGCCCACCACCAATTCACCCGTGACCCATCTCCATGGTCCCTTGTGTTCTTTTCTGTTCCATTTTGTGCCCTTTCCCTTCCCTCCCTCCGGCTCCCTCCTCCCCCCCTCCACCCTCACTGATTGTCTCTCTCCCACCCGGCCTCCCTATAGTCCTGTTATAAGTGAAACCATTCGATATTTTTCTCTTTCTTTCTGGCTTATTTCACTGAGTATGATCCCCTCTAATTCCATCCATGTCGCTGCAAATTGCATGTGTTTATCTTCTTTCCATGCTGAATAGTACTCCATTGTGTATATGTACTACATCTTCTGGATCCAATCATCTGTTTTTGGACATCTGGGTTGCTTCCATACCTTTGCTATTGTGAACAGTGCCGCAATGAACATACGGGTGCATGTATCCTTTCGGATTAGTGTTTTTGTAGCCTTTGGGTAAATTCCCAAAAGTGGGATTGCTGGGTCGTATGGAAGCTCCATGTTTAGCAGTCTGAGGAATCGCCATACAGCCTTCCATAGTGGTTGGACCAGTTCACATTCCCACCAGCAGTGTAAAAGAGTTCCTTTTTCTCCACATCCTTTCCAGCATTTGTTATTGCCTGTATTTTTAATGTGTGCCATCCTCACAGGTGTGAGGTGGTATCTCATAGTGGTTTTGATTTGCATTTCCTTGATTATAAGTGATGTTGAGCGTTTTTTCATGTATCTGTTGGCCATTTGCTTTTCTTCTTTGGAGAAGTGCCTTTTGAGCTCT
>PVIJ01022011.1:0-17171 GCA_004024925.1 Scalopus aquaticus
AGAAAGAAAAAGAAAAATATCGAATGGTTTCACTTATAACAGGACTATAGGGAGGCCGGGTGGGAGAGAGACACTCAGCGGTGGGGGAGGGGGGAGGGGAGGATAAGGGCACAGGATGGAGGAGAGGAGAATACAGGGGACCGTGGAGATGGATCACGGGTGAATTGGTGGTGGGCTGCCCAAGGGGAATACAAAATGTGAAAGACATAAATAACAATAAAAAAAATGGAAAAAAAAATAATAAATAAATAAATAAATAAATCTTTTAAAAAAAAATCTGCTGCATTTGTATATATGATGAACTAGAAGAAAGGGAATTAAGCAAATAATTCCACTCACAATCACTCCAAAAAGAATCAAATGCCTAGGGCCTCCCTGGTGGCCTATGGATTAAGTCTCAGCACTACCACTGCAAAGGCCCACCTTGATGGCCTGGGTTCGATCCCTGGCCAGGGTTCGATCCCTGGCCACATGGTGCAGCAGACTTCTCCTGTCTTCCCTGCTGCTCCCCTCAGCAGTGTATTTCAGTAGATCTGCCTGTTCTGCCCCCAACTCTGTCTCTGGTGAATCCTCTCACCCCACCTCCTGCAACACTGGCCTACACTCCAGTTCTTCCATGCAAAAATAAATTAATTTTTTAAAAAAAGAATCAAATGCCTAGGAATTAACTTGACCATAGTGGTGAAAACTAGATGTGTCTAAAGGATATTGACCATGACAAAAGGAGGTGGGGAGACATTCCATGCTCACAGATGGGGATAACCAATATCATCAAAATGACTATCTTACCAGCAGTGCTAAGTCTAATCCCTATCAAAATATCAACAATAGTCTTCAAAGAAATTGAACAAAAGGTATTAAAATTTATATGGAACCATAAAAGTGTTCAAGTGGCAAAAGCAATTCTGAGGAAAAGGAAAGCAATAGGGGCATCATATTACATGACTTTAAACTCTCCTGTAGGGCCTCCCTGGAGGTCTAGCAGTTAAGTCTTAGTGTTATCACCTCTACAGCTTGAGTTCTATTCCCGGCCAGGGAGCTAACTTACATGGCGCAGAAGACCTCTCCTGTCTCCCCTGCTGCTCCCCTCAGCAGTGTATTTCAGTCAATCCGCCTGTTCTGCTCCCCACTCTGTTTCTGATAAATCCTCTCACCCCCGCACCTCTGGCCTGCACCCCAGTTCTTGTATGCATAAATAAATAAATCTTTTTAAAAAATAAATCCTACGTAACGCAGCAGCACTGAAAACAATCGACATTAAAATAGACATGTGAATAAATAGACCGGAATCCAAACTCCCAAAATAAATGCATGTACAGATCAATACTTAATTCATGATTTAAAAAAAAAAAAAAGCTACAACCATACAATGGGAAAAAGCTAGTCTCTAACAAATGGTTATGGCAAATTTGAATGCACACTTGTCAAAGAATGAACTTGGATCACTCTTAACTCCAGACACAAAAATAAACTCCAAATGGATTAAAGATTTATATATAAAAACTGCAACAATAAAATATACAGAAGAAACATTGACAGTACATTTCATGACCTCAATGATAAAAGACATTTTTGGAAAACTGACTTCTGTGGCAAGGGAAATCAAAGGAAAAAAAAACAAAAACAATTGGGATCACTTTAAATGAAAAAGCTTTTACACAGCCAAAGGAAATATAAGTAGATTAGAATGGAAGTGAATGGGAGAAAATATTTACATTTACACAACTGACAAGGAGTTAGTATTCAAAATACATTTAAATCTTAAGACAATTCAACGATAAAAAGCAAATACTCCAGTTAATAAATGGGGAGCAGATGTGAACAGACAAATCACCTCTTTGGGTACCAGAGGCCAATAAATACATGAAAAATTGTTCACCACACTCCCATTAAGAGAGATGCAGGTTTGGGCCTCCCTGGTGGCGCAGTGGTTGGGCGCTGCGCTGTGGAGCTGTCGGCAGCGGCGATGTGAGTTCGACGCCCGGCCGGGGAGAATCCCACATGGTGCGGCAGATCTCTCCTGCCTCGCCCGCTGCTCCCCTCAGCAGTGTACCTCTGATCTGCCTGTTCTGCTCCCCACTGTGTCTCTGGTGAACCCTCTCGCCACCCCACGCCTCTGGTCTGTACCCCAGCTTGTATGTATAAATAAATAAATCTTTTAACAAAAAAAAAAAAGAGAGATGCAGGTTAAAAATCACAATGAGATACCACCTCACATTCATTAGAATGGCTCATATTATGAAAACAAACAAACAACAACAACAAAACCACAATAAGTGCTGGAAAAGGTTTGGAGAAAACGGAGTCCCAAGACACTGTTAGTTGGAATGTGAGCTCGTGCAGCCATTCTGGAAAGTGATCTGGGTGTGCATTAAAACAACAAAAAATGGACATCCCATATGACCCAGCAATCCCACTCCTGGGCACCTATCCCCAGACCATGGAGCCACCGACTCAAAAAATTATATTATATTCCAGTGTATGTTGCAGCACTATTTACTATACCCAGGACATGGAAACACCTACGTGCCCATGGAAAGAGGATTAGATCAAGACAACATGGTCCGTCCACACCATGGGATACTTTCAGCCATAAGGAAGAGGAAATGCAGCCACGTGGAAGGAGCCCCAGGGAAGGATGTGAGCAGAGCAAGTCAGAATGAAGAAGACAAGTTTTGGACATTTACATAGTGGACAATTGACAGGGCAAGATACTTATAAAGGAAGAGAGGCTTCTGAGGCTAAGAAGACAGGCGAGGGAGAAAGCATGGAAGGGATGTAAGGGGTAGTGATGGGAAAAAATAATTTTAAAAGTTAAATGTTATGGAAATAAATCCTTTGAAGCTGATATGGAATTTTTTAAATTTTATTTATTTATTTTAAAGATTTTATTTATCTTTGCACAGAACAACTGGGGTGTAGGCCCGAGGTTGGGGGAGTAAGAGGATTCACCAGAGACAGAGTGGGGAGCAGAACAGGCAGATCTACCAAAGTACACCGCTGAGGGAAGCAGCGGGTGAGACAGGAGAGGTCTGCTGCGCCATATGGGTCAGCTCCCTGGCCAGGGATCAAACTCAGGCCATATGGGTGATAGCGCTGAGATTTAACCCCTATGCCACCAAGAAGGCCCCCAATATGGAATTTTTTTTTTTTTTTTTTAAGAAAGAAGGCACGGAGACACAGACACACACAGATATTGTGAAGACACAAGGAGACCAGCCAGCCCAGGGCAGAGGCCCCCAAGGAAACTACCATGGTTGACACCTTGGTCTTGAACTTCCAGGCTCCAGAAATACAAGAAAACACACTTCCAGGTTTAAGCCTCCAAAATGTTTGATTATAAAATCTCAAATTTTTAAAACTGCATTTTGAAATAATTTTAGGATCAAGGGAAGTGGCCAATCGGCGTGGGGAACCCTGGCCAGTTTCCTGTGTGACATGGCAGGTGAGGATGCCGGAAACAGACATAGTACCACATGGGTGATGCCACATAGATTCACCTAACTATCAACATTCGGAACCACTTTCTCACTACAAAGGTCTCTCCAAAAACCTTTAAAAATACAGGTATGTTGAAAAATAATTTGGTCATTTTGGGTTAAATAAAATGTATCATTCAAACCAATGTCGCTTCTATCTTTGAGATCTCACTTCTAGAAAGTTTTGCACACAGTTCAGGCTCCCAATCAGAGGAGTAAAAGAGACAGCGCTGAACCCCAGTGCCATCGCCCAAGCAGTCCCCTGTCCATTTGTCCATCCATCCTGCAGGACCTTAGCCCCAGGTGCAAACAATCATCCGGACAGCTTTTCTTTCAAAGAATTTCTAACATGAGGAGAATGCGACTAGTACAGCAAACCTTCTCACACCATGCCCTAGACTGAACCATTGTTAACTTTCACCTCATTTGCTGTTGTTCACAGGAGAATTTAAGAGAATGATAATCATCCTGACATCTCAACCTAAAAAAGGTCCATCTGGGGGCCTCCCCAGTGGTTCAAAGGGTTAAGCCTTAGCACTATCAAGCTATCTACAGCCACTGCAGCCCAATTTCAATCCCTGGCCAGGGAGCTGACCCAGATGGCGCAGCAGACCTCTCCTGTCTCACACACTGCTCCCCTTAGCAGTGTATTTCAGTCAATCTGTTCTGCTCCCCACTCTGTCTCTGGGGAATCCTCTCACCCCCACCCTCCACCGCACCTCTGGCCGACGCCCCAGCTCATGTGTGCATAAATAAATCTTTAAAAAATGCCATTATCAATAATTCCTTAAGAGAATTTGACCCTAGAAAAAGACAAAATTTTGCAAGGTGACCATAGATATGAGACATACAGCAAAGGACGGGGAGAGAGAGGGGCCAAAACAAGGGAGGAAAGAGCACATGGGACTTGGGATGGTTCACAGGTGCTGTGGTGGTGGGAGAAATATCACATGGACTACACAGGAGGGGAGAAATCAAGCACCATCTGAAAGTTAACAATGATGTAAGAAAATAAATAAAAGAAAGAGGCCCCGGCCCTCCTCTCAGCCTCATCCCAGGCTGGCTGGCTCAGCTGGGCCCCTGAGCTGACCTCATGCAACTTCAGCTCCAGAAGCAAACTCACTGGTAGGGACTAGTCATGCCCTTCAAATTCCTGTACTGAAAGCCTAAGCCCCAGGGCCTTAGAACATGACCTTATTTGGAGGAGGGGGTCTGCTTCCAGTGTGACTTGTGTTCTTATTTAAAAGTCACAGACTCTGAGACAAGGCGCCAGAGGGCTGGTGTGTGAAATGGCTCACAAGGCAAGGAGGGAGCTGAACAGACGCTTCCCTCCCTGCACTGGGAAGGAACCAGCCCTGCTGAGAGCCACCTGGATATCCCACTCTGGCTCCAGACAGAGAGGAGCCGCATCTGTGGCTTAGGCCCCCCCCCCAGTCTGTGGTCCTTTGCAGGCCTGGACACTGAGGCACTGTCCATATTCAAAGTCCACCCACAGAGGGAGGGAGGTGTTAACTACCCAAAAGCTGAGCCACACGGAAGGGCCTGACCTCACTGCTGGGTGAGATAGGCTGGAATCTGGGTCAGCTTTCCTGGCTAGCCAGGAGAGAGCAGGCCAATGGACCCAATGAGGAAGGGCTGCAAGTCACCTGGGGAGAGAACCCTCCACCTGAGGCCCTGCCCCACTGGGGTCGTGGGCAGCAGACTCACCTGGGAGAGTGACGCAAGGACCGGAGACCATGGTGCAGCTGGCGGACTCATGGGCCAGACACCCTGGGGTCAGGGGCGGATCCAGCAGGCTGTGCTTCCTGGATTCTCCTTGCTGCTTCCACTGCTGCTCCTCTGGCTGGAGAACCAGAGCCTTAAAGAGACGCCGCTGCCCGTGGACGTCAACAGCCTGCACCTGGACTGCCCATGGGGGCTGGAAGAGCAGTCAACTTTAAACTAAAACTTTCAAGTTCCTTACGTTCCAGTGTAAAGAAGTGAAATCCCACACGTATAACTGCAAACCCAGCATTTCCTCCCTGAGCCTCCCAACTAGCATCTACAGCCGCCTCACACCTTCCTTGTTTGTTGACACTAATACACATCAGCCATTTCAAACAGTCCAGAGAGGCTGTAACAGCAAGGCAGCCTCCTCCTGGAAAGGCAGGATGGCGCTGGGAGCACAGGTTCTCGAGAGAGCTACACAGGCAGGTTAAAGGAGACGGAGGAGTCCTGAAGCCCGCCGTGGCTTTTAGACCTTTAGTGGTCTCTTGTTCAGAGGCGACCGGGCACAGGGCAGGCAATGGAGCTGAGGGGCCAGGAGGCTGGCAGGCCCCCAGCCCCCCACAAATCTTCACTCTCTCGGGCTCTCTGGTGGCGTCTCGTGGCCTCTCTGCTGCACCCCAAACAGTCCTCTGCTCCAAGCTCTGTCTGCTGCTGCCGCTGATGCTCTCTCTGCTTGTAAGTCCAATCTTAGGCTCAGGTGCGCCCACTCACACAGGCCCATGCCCTCCTCTGGGGCCCGCCATCAGGCATGCGCATAGGCCTACAGAGGTCCATCATTGGGGGAATGGCGGAAAAAGCTGATAATTCTCATTTACCCTGCACCTCACCACCTCGGGTCCCAGCCCTGCTCCCCAGGTGCAGCCACTGCCACCTCTGTCTAGCTCCCTCAGACACACAGCAGAAATCAACTACAGTTTTACACCTTGTTTTCATCCTCCTTTCAACAATAAGTCACAGAACACACACACTTCCATTTCCAAAGCACCCCATTGTCGGAGAATATGCAATTAGTGGAGCCAGCCCCCCACAGATGAACATTTCAATTGCTTCTTATCTTTTGCTTTTAAGTGTGAAGATGCTATTTTTAACATCCTTGTAGGAATATCTTTTTACAAATGTCAAGGTTCCAGATTTGTGGACTTCACGGACCAAATAAAACATCACAGGGCTGACATGCCTGATGCTTATTTTACCAACCAAGGATGTTAATTTTTTTAATTAAGACCATTAATCATCGATTCTTTTCATAAGTAAAATTACTTTAACATCTAAATCATAGATAAGATTTTTAAAAATTGAATCAACAAAATCACAGTTACATAGGAGTTTCTCCTATTACTACCAACCTGAGATGACTTCTTGGTGGGCTGGTTTTTGACACAACTCCAGGGAGAGAGTGTAACAGAAGGAAGGTGTAGGGTGACTGAAGATGCTCAGGCTTTTGCGCCGTTGGCCTCTGTGGCTATCACCTGCGGCCTTGAATGCAGGAGGGGCTTGGGAGCATGGGCTCGGTGTACGCATGCCTGTTGCTGGACACCTGGAGTATGGTGTGGGCATGCGTAAGTGAGAAGCTCACCTGAGCCCGGAGGCTGAGGCTATGAGGGCGGTGTGGCAGAGGATTGTGTGGCGGGAAGATGGCGGAGCCACGGATACGAGAAAAGACCATGAGACAACCCCAGAGAGCCCAGAGAGAGTGAAGATTTGCTGGTGGCTGAGTGGCCTGCCAGCCTCTTGGTCCCCTACCCTCCTGCCTGCCCTACACCTGGTTGCCTCACTACAAATGTTGTAGAAAGGTCACTAAAAGCCTGAAAAAGCTGCTGCGGGTTCCAGGACTCTCCTTTGCCCTCTCTGCCTGCTGCCCGCCTATGCTACAGATGGGGTGCAGTGAGGGAGGCCAGGTGCTTCTCAGAGGTGGTAGCAGTTGAGCTGAGATAGGCTGGGGGATGAGGAGATGGATGGTGGGGAGAGAGGGAACCTGAAGGTCCAAGTCTGCCCTTGTTCTAACCACTCTGCTCTCTCCCCCTTTCTCAGCCTGGCACCCTGTTTCTCTATGAGCCTCACCTGTGCTTGCGCGTTCATTCACTAGTCCATCCTGCCAGGCGGGTGGGTGAGAGGGGCCACTTCATCTTTTGAAAATGGGTCATCTTCCCCTCCACCCCTCCACCCTGGGCCAGTCTGGAAACTCCCCGAAAATACACCCTCCATGCCAGCAAGCCAGAACTCAAAGAATCAGAAAATGTCACCAGCCCACAAACACACAGGCGATCTGAGTTGCAGGATCTTTAGCCAAGAGTCCACTGGTCCCTCGGCTGCAGCCACTCGGTCCCGACCCCTCATTCACGAGCCTCGCCAGCGCGGTCATGGGGCCAGCAAATGTGACGCAAATGGCGACCTTTCCAGAAAAGAATGGCCTGTGGCCTGCACATTCCTGAGGAGTGCCCCAGTTGTGGCTGAGGACTTTGGGACCAGAATGGGGCTCACCCTCTCTTCTCTGCATATGAGAGCTCTGGTCTCTTGTGGCTCCCACAGCCCAGGCTTGACCGCAGGGCACCCCATTGCTTCCAGGACTCAGAGGAGAGGGAGAGGTTCCGGGCATCTCAGCTTAGGGAGGGATGTTGGAGCCAAGAAACCCCACGGGTGAGCAGTTGTGACGGCAGCACCACGGTCCTGAGCTTATTACCAAGATAACACTGCAGCTGTGCTTCACTCAACAAAAATTTAAGACAGGGCCTCCCTGGTGGGGCAAGAGGTTAAGTCTCAGCACTATGAAGCTATCCACAGTCACTGCAGCACAAGTTCGATCCCCGACCAGGGAGCTAACCCACATGGCTCAGCAGACCTCTCCTGTCTCAGCTGCTGCTCCCCTCAGCAGTGTATTTCAGTAGATCCACATGTTCTCCCCACTCTATCCTAATGAATCCTCTCACCTCCACACATACCTCTGCTCTACACCCCAGTTCTTGTATGCATAAATAAATAAATCTTTAAAAATAAATTTAAGACATATTTATTTGTTCCTAGAAATAGAACTACCTTCCAAGAATGACAAGCAAGAAACACACACACACACACACACACACTGTCACACTCTCACACTATAGGATCCCCCGGGCCAAACCCATGATCGAATTTTCCACAGGAAGGCACCTGGGTTTCAGCCCATGGTAAAGATCTATTTACAACTACAGAGTCAGGACACAGATCACCGGGGAAGGCCCCAGAAGCAGGGACAAGGGCTAATTTGTGTCCCATCTAAACTTATGTTGACACCCTCCCCACCAAGGTGATAGCATTTGGAGACAGGGCCTTTGGGAGGTCTTGGTGAGGACATGGAGTGGGGGCCACAGAATGAGCTTGGTGCCCTTTGAGAACAGACCAGGACCCGTCCACCGTCACCTGAGCGCCAGGGACCAAGCCCTGAGCAGGAACCCTGACCTCAGACTCCCGCCTCCAGCGTGAGATGATGGGGCCTGCTGTGAAAGCCGCCGGGCCTACAGGATCTTGTGAGAGCAGCCCGAGCTCACTCAGAGGAGGGGTCTAGAAGAGTCCACACAGACTTCTTTATGCTCAGCCTCCCATGGGGTCACCGGGGTGCTCTCCCTGCAGTGATTTGGGAGCCATGTTTCTGCGCACAGAGGCTCATGAGAGACTCCACACTGTGGGGGTATCACTGGGGGCAGAACACATGGGCACCCTCTACTGGCCATGCATCAAAATTCCCCATTCCCATACCAGAAGCTGAGTCCAGCACAAACCAGGGAGCCCCCTTCTCAGTTAGGGGAGGCAGGGAAGGGTTCGGGGTCACCTTTCCAGACACCAGCCACATGCCCAGGGAAGCAGGTCTTTCTACAAGGGCCATCTCAGGCTGGGCACACTGTTCTTTTCTGTACCCTCCCCCCACACACACCATAACACAGGCCCTATTAGCGCTGGCCCTCCTTCAATGCCAGGCAAGAGTCTTGAATGGATGGATGACCTAGAAACTTGTGGTAAAGGAAAAAGCTGACCCTGAAACAACATGACCCCCATGTCTAAGTAAAAAAATCTGACATATGTGGGGCTTTCTGGTGGCCTAGGGGTTAAGTCTCAGCACTATCACCACTACCACCTGAGTTCGATCCCCAGCCAAGGAGCTGACCCACATGGCACAGCAGACCTCTCCTGCCTCACCCGCTGCTCCCCTCAGCTGTGTATTTCAGTAGATCCACCTGTTCTGCTCCCTGCTCTGTCTCTGGTGAGTCCTCTCACCCCCTCCCCACCAAGTACCTCTGGCCTACATCCTAGTTCTTTTATGCAAAAATTAAAAAAAAATTTAAATCGTGAAAAAGATAGAACTCTATTAAAAGAAAAAAAAAAACACCTGACGTCTGCTGTTGCTTGAATGCATGAACAGAGAAGCCATGATAGAAAGAATCTCTGGGAAAATGGACCTTCGCAGGTCAAACCCAAGTTGTTCTAGGACCACCTGCAGTGATGATAGGATGCGGCACAAAAGAAAACAGCAAAATTTGCAGCTTTACATCATCGCCTCATATCTTCACAGCAAACTCGTGGGATAGGAAACAGTATTCCCATTCGACAGCTGAGGACACAGAGGCTCAGAGAGGTTCCAGGACTAGGCAAGGCCACACAGCCCTTAAGGGGAGACGCTGACATTCAAATCCAGGCCTAAGCCTGATGGCGCCCCCACCAGGCCCAGGCATCATATCGGTTCACTTACAACCCAACAAGCCCCACAGGGCGGTACGTCGGGAAGCGCAGCAGACACGGAGATGTGTGGCATGAGAGAGAGCTCTTGAGACTTCTTGACACTCAGCCCCATCAGGTGGCTTCCAATTTGGTATAAGATGGTCCTCAGTGGGAACATAAAGATTCACGGGCAGGACGGGTGATCCTTGGGGTGGCCTGTCACAGACTGTGGTACCTCCCTCCTTGCACCCCATTTTCTCAGCACAGCACCTGGGAGGTAAAGATGGCAGATGAGCCACCTAAGGGAAGCCCTGACGGGCTCTACCCCTGGCCCTGTCCACGCCTTGAGCCCCAGCAACCAGGCTGGGGCCTGATCTAATCCACAGAGTGAAGTGGGACATTTCTCTTGTGAGCTGAGGTGTCATAAAGGATGGGCGGGAGCGCTGAGCCCACCACAGAGCAAGAGAACAGTGCCAGCTAATCCCATGCCTCACCAAACACACCAGCACCCAAGGACCAGTGTGCAGAGGCCAGCTGCCCTTGGCAACTCCTTCTCTCCATCCTCCAGGGGGCTCTTGGCTGCACCTGGCACTGAGAAAGCCCTGGCTCACTGTTAGGTACAGTGATAGTCCCCTTTGCGGTTTGGGGGCTGCAATGCTGTGCCCTGGGTGGGTCTGCCCTGACTGCACCTGCTTCCAGCTCCCCCTGCCCAGGGCTCCACTACGTGCCTGCCCCCAGAATGCCTTTCCGTTGATTTCATTTCACCAGGCCTCTCCTCTACGGTTCCCCTGCCTGTAGCTGCCCCTCCAGTGCCATTCCAGGAAGACACAAAGACCACCTTTCCAAGTCCTCTGGGCTGTTGGAGTACAGGCCACAAACCCGGGACGGCCAGCGCCAAGCCCAGTCACCTGCATGGTCTCAGAGCCCAGGCTGGAAGGGGTCTGAGCTTGGCATTCCCCTGCTATCGCCCCCTTGAATACTGAAAACTGCCTGAATAAGGGGCCCAGGTTCTCTTTGCACTGGGTATCCCCTCCCAGAAAGCTGAATAGCCATTCTGGAGATGCAGATTAGCAAAAGGAGATTAGAAGGTCAAGGGGTGTCCCAGTGAGCCCAAAGCAAGAATGTGGTTGGTCCTGGCAGGGCTGGAGGCACAGTCTGCAAAACTAACCAGAGCCTGAGGCCAGCCTCTGTCTGTCTGTCTGTCTGTCTGTCTGCCTGTCTCTCCCTTTCTCCTCTCTAAGCGAGACAGTATGAATGCAGCCCCACCCGAGACCTCATCTCCTCTGTTGCAGAAACAGCCCCGAAGGCGATGTCATGGGACTGACATGCTGCCCGCCCAGCTTGGGTCAGGCGCCAGCTCTGGTGCAATCCTTCCTGGTCAACGGGTCAGGGTCCCAACGGACCAGCAGGCTTCCACGTGGAAGCAGAAAGCAGAGTCAGCAGCTGGCAAGACCAAATCAGCCTGAGACTCCCCGGGAAGCACTCAGTAGCACCCACGGCAGCTGGGGTTTCTGCCTGCTCTGCTGGTTCTCTCAGGGGCTTCCCTTCCAGGAGGGAGGTCCTTAGCATGCAGTAGGGGGTTCACTGGTGAACTCTGACCTCAATTCATTTTCAGCTGAGCTGCCCACTTGGGGAAAATCCTATGCCCTCCTATCCTTTTCTTTCTCCTCCTGTTTAAAAACGGACCAAACCAGAATGAAGAAACACACACCTTCACACAGAGGAGTGGAGGTGAACTGGGTGTGTATCTTGCAAATGGCTGGTCTAGGAAGAAACGTTTCACACACATACTAGAATGTGCATTTTCTAAGACTCCAAAAGCAAGCTCTATACCTTTGACTCTGCAAAGACTGACCCTCAGTAATTCATTGCAAAGAATTCTCTGGGGACACTCAGACTTCTGCGGGAGCAGATAGCAGCCTCCTCAGGGGAAGCTGATTAGACTCGGGAAATAAATCTTCTTTGCTTCCTTCCCGGAAAGTGCCCTCTCCCCGCTCCCCCTTGGCTACAGGAACAAAGGCCCAGTGTCTGGCGGGGTGCCCCCGCCGACCTCTTATGAATCCGGGCCTCATGAACATTTCATAAAGCTTTCCTACGCACTCGGAAACAGCCCCTGCTCATCCTTGAGCTGCCTGCGGCGGGAGCCCCCTGACCCCTTCCCAGCTGCCCGTCACTGCCTCCACACCAGTCCAGGGGACTGCCAACCCCCACCCCAAATGCCAGTCAGGTCTTCTGCTGAGGCCAGCTGAGGCTCCCAACTGCCCTTTGACCCTAGTTTTCTGTCATTCCGAGACCAGCTCACCCTGTCAGAGCGTCCCTGCCCTGAAGGGAGTCCAGGGCCCCCCAGGGGGTGACAAGACACCTGGGCCTTCAAATCCACCAAGGCCCAGGCCCCAGCTACCACCAGGAGGAGGCGCCCCAGCCTGCCTCTGGTACCGACTCTGCCCCGGGGAAGGTGGCGGTAACGCTAACTACACAGAGCTGGTGAAAGTTAAATGTGAACGAACACGTGTGTGAGCGCTGGGCAGAGGGCCTGGGCCACAGGGAGCGTGGGCCAAACTCCAGCGCAGCAGCTGTATCACCCGTGGGCTGGTTGCCAAAGGAAAATGTGCAGCTGCTTGCAAAAGACAGGAAACCCCTTTTCCTCTTTTCCTGCAATCTCTCTTTCTCTCCCTCCCTGCCATGGTGTTTTAATTTATTTAATACCCTACTCCCTTGGGGACAGGATGCTCTCTGGAGGAGTGGGTGGAACTGGGAGGCACAGGGGAGGGAACTGAAACGCCTGTTGGGGCATGGGGGTTGGGAGAGTAGGGCAGGACCCCAACCTCTAGCATGTTCTGTGGACCCATCATGCCTCACTTACAGAACACAAATGCAAACCCAAAGCCATTATGATTTCCAGACTACAGAGCATTAAACCCAAGGTCAGGCTGGGCTCAGGGGCTGTGAGGCTACACCCACCGTGATCCCCCTATGGATTCTCCCACTGGAGCAGTCACTCACCAAATAGATGTGATAACCACTGCGAGTGTCTACCACAGGTGGTCCCGCAGAGCCCCGGCACTTCCACTCCCCCCTGCACCCACCCCTCCCAGGCACTCAGACATGTGTGGTCCTCACACACGAGGACCAGAACTGCACCTCAGAGCCTCACGATGGAAAGAGCCAGATCTCTCAACAAGAGAGCGGGGCCATGAAAGTGGGCTACAAGCACGCGTTTACGACGGCTTTATGATGACACAGGCTATAAAGCGGCTCAGCTGAACTGGTTCCTGTTTCCTGGGCACAGGTGGGGGTGCTGGTGCGAGGTCTGTGGGTGCGTCTGTGCACTGTGAGCCCCGGCGCCGAGAGCTGATCTGCTGCTCCAAGCCACTGCCAGAGCCAGGTCTTCGTGGTGCTCGGTCACCAGGTGGGAGCCGGTATTCTGGATGCACTGGTGGCTTGAGGAGTGCCCACGCAAGATCGAGGTGCTGGGTGCACTGCTCTTCATCTAGGGCACTGTCTGCACGGAGGTGGACAACAAACAACTACGCACGTACCTTCTGCATAATGGAACATGACCCGCTTATCAGCACCTATGTCTCCTTGGCCACGGAGAATTGCACATTCAACTGTGCCAGCCTAGTGGCGCACATGGTGGAGAGGGTACTCACACAGAGCAGCTTCCTGGCCAAGGTCACAGCACACTGGCACAAGGGCACCATTCTCGTGATCAAGTTCCAGGAGGCAGCCATTGCCCCAGACCCAGCCCCGTAGGGCCACTGACTCCATCGGAGTTAGATGCCGTGTTTGCGGGGCCTTTGGGATTCACCCCACACCTTGATCCTAGGGGCTGTGGCTTCTGGATTCAGAGTGGATCCCGTGGCTGTGTTCTTTGTGTGAGCCAGACACAGATGTGTGTCCGCCTCTGCACATATCACATCTCACTAGACAGTCAACGTCCAACATGACATCCAACGACCCCATTTCAGGGGCCATGGAGGGACTCAAGGTGCTGACCCAGACTCTCTGTCCCACTGCACTGGGAAACAGTACCTGGGCACCTTCTTGACTTTTTTTTTTTTAAGATTTATTTTATATATTTATGCATACAAGGGCTGGGGTGTAGGCCAGAGGTGTGGGGTGGTGAGAGGCTTCACCAGAGACAGAGTGGGGAGCAGAACTGGCAGATCGACTGAAGCACACTGCTGAGGGGAGCAGCAGGCAAGACAGGAGAGGTCTGCTGCGCCATGTGGGCAGCTCCCTGGCCGGGGATGGAACTCATGCTGCAGGGGCTGTGGACAGCTTCGTAGTGCTGAGACTTAACACCTTGCTCCACCAGGGAGGCCCCCTTCTTGACTTTATTTACGGTACCCATTCAGGTTCTGCAAGCATGGGAGGAGCCCTACTATGTGCCTGCTACTAGGAACACAAGGATGAAGACACTGCTCACAGCCGCGGGCAGCAGGGGCAGTAAGTTTGCTTGGGTTCCCCTCACCCCAAGTCCCACAGGGGCAATGTGAAAGGCCCTGGGAGGACGCTGCACACACAGCATGCTCCTCCCCTTTGAGGAACCCCAAGGCTCTTCTGCTGGCAGGAAGCCCACCTGACCTGCATCCTGGAAGGAGGTGGCTGTGTCGCATCCAACAGCAAAAAACTTCCCTTCCATGTTGAACAACCCAGGATGTTTGCTTTATAAACACCCTTGAAAAGATGGCCGGTGGTCCTGCCTGCAAGACACAGAGAAACCTAAGACCCCCCCACAGGAGACAATCTCCCAGTAGAAACATGGAGAGAGATTTGGGATCATCAAGAGTCAGGTTCCAGTGGTTCATGAGCTTTGATCTTGAGTCATGGGTATGTTCACACACACGCTACGCACGCTAATGTGAGATGGGCAAAATAGACCCTTCAATATTCACATGGGTCCTGGGGGGCTCCAGAGTCTCTAAAATGAATGTGTATTACTCTTATGTGGAAAAGATAAACATAAAAAATACCTATGACAGTACACCTGCTACATCACCAGCCCTTGCTGTGTGTTTAACAAAATGTCGAGATCTGGGCCTCCCCGGTGACGCAAGGGGTTGAGTCTCAGCTCCATGAAACTAACAGCAGCCACTGCAGCACGAGTTCGATCCCCAGCCAGGAAGATTCCCAGATGATGCAGCAGACCTCTCCTGACTCGCCCGCTACTTCCCTCAGCAGTGTATTTCAGTAGATTTGCCTATTCTGCTCCCCACTGTGTCTCTGGTGAATCCTCTTGAATGCATAAATAAATAATTTTTTTAATGCCAAGACCTGTTTCCAGTCCCTTACAGATGTCACCTCCTTTATCCTCACACCTACCCGAGAGGCAAGGGCTCTTTATTATCCCCATTTTCCAGACTAAGCAAACTGAGGCCTCCATCAGTCACACGGTAGAGATCAGTGAAGTGGGATTCTCAACACAAATAGTACGGATTCTGCTTCGTGCTCTTCAAACCGCTGTCCTGTGGGTCTCTAATGGAGCCTTATTATATGACGGGAGAAAACGCCCTCTAACCAGCAGCCTTTTTATTTATAGATGAAATGATAAATCTAAAAATAGTAGAACTGTTTTCTCTCTACTCAGAAAAGTAAGTGAATCTAAAACCAACCCTAGTTAGCTATGAAGATGGTGTATTAACATTGCAAAATCTTATGAAGTCCAAAAGGCATGATAAATACTTTATGCAGAGTGAAATTGCACATTTGTAAATATATATATGTATGTATATATATATATATATATATACACACACATACACACACACACACACACACACACACACAAGGGAAAACGAGCTAGAACGAGAGATGCAAAGATACTATGTGTTTGCTTAAAGAAGCCAAATTCTTGATTTTTTTCCTTCTCTCCACTTTCTGAATTTTCTGTAATGTGATTATAGTTCTTTTATAATGAAAGAAGTTAAAAGGCTTAAGAAGTAAGACAAAACACAAATGTAATCAATCGCAGGCTATTAGGGCTCATGGAGAAGGTCAAGCCCAATCCGAGCTGGCTGCCAGCCGGCTGAATCGGCCCAGAGGATGTTTTACTTGGCTGACTGTGTTTAAACAAATATCCGTTGCTTTCTGACACTTTATAGTAGGGAGATTTGGATCAAAACCATCTTTCTCCGAAGGCCTGTCTTCCTGTGAAGCAGCAGTTCCACTCCTGGTGGATTCCTCCTCCCCGGGCCACACAAGAACCTGTCTCTTTTTAAATAATACAAAGTAATGTTAAGGCAGCTTCCCAGGAGATCTGGCTTCTCTCCATAACTGGATTCTTGACGAGGAAAGGGCATATTTAGCCCTCCTTCTAAAGACAATGTTTTATTAGCCTCCTTGTCTTGAATAAACATCAGCCTGCAACTTCCTTTAGTTGGGTCCATCTCCTTAATGAAATCTCACGAGCTGCTGTGCCCTTGGCCCTTCCCAGTGGCCAGCGAGTCTTGTCATTTGTCCCTCTGCGGTGCTAAGGATCAAGAAGACTCCGAGACCCTGTAATGGAGATTAGGGGAGAGGTGACTGGAAAGATGAGGCCCCCCCGTGTCTGGGTTGGGACCTGAGGGTGGGGAATTCACAGGATGGGTCTGGGGTGAACTGGAGTGTTCATGGTTTGCTGTCTGACTGTGGACAAGAGTCTTCTGTCTCTTGGCCTGTTTGGTGAAGTGAGGGGCTAGACGCAGGGGTGCTCAGCTCCTTGCGTGGAAGCTCTGTAGACCCAGAGAAGCCCAGCCTCACTCGTGGGCTCACACAAGGGTCCCTGGCACCCCTTCACGCAGCTAAGAAGATGAAGGAGCAAAGGACAAACAGCTCCATCCTGGATCCTTCACCCTCAATGCCTCTTGGTGGCTAAAGCCCACCGAAGAAGCCCCCTCCAGACTCTCATGTTGGGAGAACCTAGACCTTTTAAAATGTGGATTAATTCCAACAATGAAAATTGGGAGATTTTACATAAAACCCAGATTTCTGTCACCTCTTGAAATACTACATGAGTTGACAAAAATTTTTTTTTAAGATTTATTTATACATGCAAGCTGGGGTACAGGCCAGAGGCGTGGGGCGGTGAGAGGGTTCACCAGAGACAGAGTGGGGAGCAGAACAGGCAGATCAGAAATACACTGCTGAGGGGAGCAGCGGGCGAGGCAGGAGAGGTCTGCCACACCATGTGGGATTCTTCTCCCCAGCCGGGCGTCGAACTCGCATTGCGCGCTGCTGCTGACAGCTCCACAG
>PVIJ01022012.1:0-17171 GCA_004024925.1 Scalopus aquaticus
GGCCGGCGGGGCCACCTCAGGCCAGCGCCGGCCCGGCCGACAGACCGGAAGCGGCCATGTTCCCCCAGCCTGCCCCGCGCGGCCCGCGCCCCGCGCGCCCCCGATGTCCCCGCGCGCCCCCGACGTCGCCCCCCCCCGCGCGCCCCCTCCGCCCCCGCGCGCGCTCCCGCCGCCCCTCCGCGCGCGCGCGCGCGCCCCCGCGCGGGGCTGGCGCCCAGTGGAGTCGCGGGGGCCGGGGCGGGAGGCAGGCGGCAGCAGGAATCGGGAGGGGGAACAGGGCCTCGAGTCGGGGACCGGTGGCGACGGCCCGGTGCGGGGCTCGAGGACCAGACGCGGGGCCGCCCGGAGGGCGGGGAGCGGCCAGAGGCCTGGGGGCCGCACCCCTGGGGCCCAGCGGGGTGGGGGGGCAAACCGCGTCCGCAGCCGGGCACAGGCTAGCAGGGGCGCGCGAGCCTGGTCCGCTGGGGACGGAGGCGTGGCTGGGAGCCCCGCGGCGCAGCCTCGACGGGAGCGGGGCCTCCCGGTGGGGAGGGACACGGCCGGGACAAGGCGCCCGTTCCTGGCGTGGGGAGGGCCGGAGCTGTCAGCCGGGGATTTCAGGCTCTGGGTGGAAATACTCGGCGGTGTCCGAGGACGCCAGCCCCACCAGGGCTGGGGGCTCCTCCTGGGGCCCCTGGGAGCCCGCGGGACAGGCGGCCGCCCCGTCACTTACTAGCGGCGTAACCCAGCGGGAGGAAGAGCCCGGTGCGCCGGTACCGAGAAGGCCCCAGGCTGGGCGCGAGGCCCTGCGGGCTGGCTCCTGGGGCGACCCGCACAGAAAGGCTCCGACAGGGCTCCGGCGGGGTCGGCCGGAGGAAGCCGCAGGAAGCTGGCCGCAAGTGAGAAGGGCCTGCGTGGAAGGGAGGCGGAAACACCCGCGCCGGCCTGCTCTCCCGCGGCCCGGGCACTGCAGCGCGGAGCGGGGTCTTCCTGGCGTGGCCTGGAGCGACCGCCTGGGTGGCCCAGCAGTGCCCGCGGGGACTTTGGCGCCCATCTCCGCTGTCCGCACCAAGACGCATGGGGAGGGCGCGGATGTGCGACAGAAAGGACAGGCCACACCGGGGTGGACAGAGAGCAACGTGGCTCCCCCACCCCCAGCGGATCCCCCGGCAGAGCAGGAAGGGAGGGCCGGGCAGAGTTCTAATAAGGGGACAGGAACCAGGGAAGGGGCCGCTGCCGGGCTAGGTTTCTGCAACAAAGGACACAGGAAGGATGTAGTGCGCCAGAGAGGACCTCTCTTGGACACCGAATCCCTGTCAGCTCGATTTGCAGATTATTTCTGTAAAAAAAACAATGAATTGTTAAAAACAATTCCTCATTGGCATGAATAGAACCATGTGACTGTAAACTCAATTGAATTCGTCCTGACAATTGTCTTTAAGAAAATGCTCCATTTTGATGGCATCCTGGAGGGGAGAGCCAGAGCACCCAGCGAAGGGACCTCACCAACATCCAAAGGACCTTAGGCTGTGTAAGCCTCCTGGCAGCCACCTCTACAATTAACCCTGAGCCCCCCTCAGCCATGGAGTCGTCAGGACCAGAAAGGAGGCACCAGCTCAGCTCTTCAGAAGAAACAAAAGCTTTATACAGCACGGAATTGTAGGAGAAATACCCCACTGGAAAACCTATGAAGGAGAGAAAGTATTACAAAAGGCAACATTCTCGACAGCAATTTGGTAACTAGTATAGTAGCTTATTTGACCATTTCCTAGAATAATTTTAAAAATAAAAATGGGTCCTATGGTGAGAGATAAATATGAGAGCCTTTCGGAGTGTTCACAGAATTAATTGGCTCAATTTGGGGGGTGCAGGGGAGGCTTTTGGGAGGAGACTACACAGGGACTTGACGTGTGACTTCGTCCTGGGAAGAAATGAAGAGAGACGTTGCGACAGAATGCACTCAATGAAAAGATGATACAACCGAATGTCATTTTAAAACACTGAACAGAACACTAATCCAAAAGGACACCTGCACCCCTATGTTTACTGCAGCAGTGTTTACAATAGCAAAGGTATGGAAACCACCCAGATGCCCCAGAATAGATGACTGAAGAAGATGTGGTGCATATACACAAGGGAATACTATTCAGCATTCAAGAAAGATAAACACATGCAATTTGCGGCAACATGGATGGATCTAGAAGGGCTCATGCTCAGCGAAATAAGCCAGAAAGAAAGAGAAAAACATCGAATGCTTTCACTTACAGCAGGAATATGGGGAAGCCAAATGAGAGACAGACATTCAGCGAGAGAGGGGGAGGATGAGGGCTCAGAACGGGGCAGGAAAGAGCACAAGGGGCTCTGGTGATGTTTCCGGGTGAATCGGTGGTGGGGAACCCATGGGGAATACACAATAATGTAAAAGATGTAAATAATAATAATAAAAACACTAAACAAAATAAAAGAAAAAGGTAAAAGGAGGGACTGAGAACGATAAAACTAGCTGGTAAAAGCTGAGCATGAAAAACAGCGTGGAAGGAAAAGAGCAGAGCAGGACTGAGAACGACTGACGGGCACGGCAAAGGGCTGACGTCAGAGGACACTGGAGGGAACGGTCAGCATCACGGGCAGGCTGCAGTGGTCAACGGACCGCCAAGGCGGGGCGTACGGAGACCAGGCGAGGAGAGAACAGCCGCAGCGCGCACGGTCACGCCTCGGCCCGGGTAGCTCTGCGGCCTGCAAATCTCCCTCACCCCTGCCCTCCCGCGGGCCCTCAGGATGCCTGGCGCAGCCCTCTGAACGGGACGGCCCCCCTTACCTTGCCTGTGCCCCAGCCCCAGGGCGGCCTCTGACGTGCGGCCTCCTGGCGCTGCTGCTCCAAATTCCTTCCTCCAAAACAGCGGGATGGCAGATGGTCTCCCCTCTCTGGCCCTTAGCTTCTCTGTATCTTACTTGGAAAGCCGCCCACGCCGTGGGGGGACCATGCCCCCCCAAGATTCTTTAGTCGGGCACGAAAAAACAAGCAAATATAATCTCTGAAAGGGGGGGCGCTGATCTTGCAGAGAAAGCAGTAAAATATCTGGCTTTTGTTATCCACCAGGTAAAGAGTATTTTTTCACGCCAGAAATCCATCAATGTTGCGCTTTATGGGAAGTTTCCTGAAGGGGCCGGCCTGCAGGGGTAGGTCAAGTGATAGCCGAGAGCGTTTCCCCGAGTGCACGTGGGCCGTTAATGGGGATGAAAAAGTCAAGTGATTTTAGGAGATTCCCACTTTTAAAAGACTGTGAAGTTTTGCTTTTTCCCAGAAAAAAAATGTCAAAGTGCCAGTGTCTGTTTTGTGGCCAAGAACGCGTTCTAGCACTTTCCAGCCCGATCTTACAGTGGAATCTCTGCGTGTACGGGCAAGCCTCAAACACGCAGTCGGTGAATTCCGAGGTGGAAGCACCGTTGAAGAGAAGGAAACCTTTAGGAGAACCCCCCACCCCCACCCCCGCCACTGCGGGGCCGACAGAACCGTCTACACAGCAGTCTCGAGAGCGGAGCCCTGTCTTTGGGAAGATGATAGGGTGTAACGAACGTTCTTTTTTTTTTTGACTCTGAACTCCCTGAACGGAGCCCTCCATGATTTAATTTCTAGACTTAAAGTGGCTTCACCCCTCCTCTCTGAGCTGAAAGACGCCGTCACGATTTCGCCTGGTTTAAATAAAAGCAAAGGGAGACACACGTGATGTTTTGCTTGTTCGATAACTCACATCCAGGGCAGTTCCATTTGGAGATCCCGATCGTTATGGGGCTTTGGGAGACTGTCAGTGTTTCTCGATGCCACGTCAAGAGCCCACGCCGCCACTCGCATGCACGAAACATCAGAGGGTGAGCGGCTGCGGCCTTGGGAACCTCGCGCCGCCGCTCCCAGCTCCCAGCTCCCAGCTCCGGGCCTCCCTGTTTTACCAGCTTTTGCATATTTAGCTTTAAGCTCTATTATTATTGGATTTAAAAGAATGACAATTTTTCCCCCAAATATTATCTATGGCCTTTGAGATGCTAAACTAAGAGTCTTTGAAATGAGTTTTGCAGAAAGAAAATCTTGCCTAATACGGGCCTCCCTGGGGGCGCAGGGGTCAGTCTCAGAGCTGTGAAGCTATGGGCAGCCACTGCAGCACGAGTTCGATCCCCGGCTGGGGAGATTCCCACAGGGCGCAGCAGACCTCTCTTGTCTCCCCGCTGCTCCCCTCAGCAGTGTGTTTCTGATCTGCCTGTTCTGCTCCCCACTCTGTCTCTGGTGAACCCTCTCGCCGCCCCACACCTCTGGTCTGTGCCCCAGCTTGTATGCAAAAATAAATATAAATCTTTAAAAAACAATACAAATGACTGGGCCTCCCTAGTGGCACAGAGGTTAAGTCTCAGCACTATGAAGCTGTCACAGCCACTGCAGCGTGAGTTCGATCCCCAGCCAGGGAGCTTCCCACATGACGCAGAAGATCTCTCCTGTCTCCCTGCTGCTCCCCTCAGCAGTGTGTTTCCCTCCATCTGCATGTTCTGCTCCCCACTCTGTCTCTGGTGAACCCTCTTACCCCCCCACCTCTGGCCTGCACCCCAGCTTGTATGCATAAATAAATCAATCTTAAAAAAAAACCTGCCTGATTTGCTCCAGCACAGCTGGGCGACGCGGGTGGGTTTACTACACAGCCCTGGGGATCTGGGGCGGGACCTGGGGGCCGCCCCTGAGCTGGGGTTTGACATCGGAACTGCACCAGGAGGACAAGCGGGAGGCGCCCAGGGGTCTCCTGGCTAGGTGAGGGACAGTGACCCCCTGGTAAGGCGCCCCACACACGCCCTCCCTGCTTGGTGACATGAGCAGACCCTGCCCTAACAGCCCTGCGGGACCAGGGTGTCCTCACACCCGCAGGTCCCGGAAAGATGCGCAAAAACCTCCCATGGCCTGGAACCAAAGACCAGATGTAGGATGATGCACTTTCCACGAAGTGTTGAAAGGTAGAATTCAGAATCATGTAAGTGGAGACATAAAATGTAAACATCTTAATTAAAACTTTAAAGCTTGTTCACAATTTTTTTTTTTTAAGATTTAAAATAAAACTCTTGATGCATAGAAGAACTGGGGTGCAGGCCAGAGGTGGGGGGGTGAGAGGACTCCCCATAGACAGAGCGGGGAGCAGAACAGGCGGATCCACTGAAGCACAGTGCTGAGGGGCAGCGGGGAGCCAGGAGGGGTCTGCCGCGCCCTGGGGGAGCTCCCGGCCGGGGTGCCTGCCCGCCGGAGGGGAGGTGGCTCTACCCGAAACCGTCCTTCCTTCGCTCGGACCCTCTTCTGCCCCTCTGTGAGGCCCCCGCTTTGCCTGAGCCCCTGCGGTGTCCGCACTGGGTGTTCTGACTCACAGTCACCCGATGAAGCCCCTTAGGCTTGTGTTTCCTGCCCCGCAGCTGGCCGGGGGCCTGTCTGGGCCCAGGGCACTTCGGAGCGCTCTGCAGGAAGCACCCCCGCGGGGAGTGTTCAGAAGAGCTGGAGGCAGGGGCCCCCCACTTGGATCCGCCACACGGCACCCGTGCCCGCGCCGAGCCAGGCCCAGGCCGCCTGCCGTCCGGCCGCTGCCCCTCATGCTGCCCCATGCGGCTCCCAGGGCCGCCGGCGAGACCAGGACGGATGGCCGGCCCTCTGCTCACCGCGCGGGTGTCTCCTGGCCACCGTTCTCCTGACGTTTGCTTTGGGGTCCCACGGCCCTTGATCGTCAAGGGAACTGGCCCCAGCGACCTTGCCCTTTGCGGCCCGGGCACCAGGGCCATTCCTCGGGGACCCACACTGCCCACGTCGCCGGACGGGGCCACACAGAATGTGCACTCACGGGGCTCATTCCTTGGGTGACGCCGCCGTCTTCCTGGCGGGGCAGCAGAGTGAGCCCCAGCGATGGGCGTCACGGCGGGCCGAGCGGGCCGGGCTCCTGCCCTCCGTGGGGCCGACTGCCCAGCTGCACGGTTCCCGGCCAGGTGCGCTCCGCCGGCCCACCCGACGCCCAGGAGGCTGCGGGGCAGCCGGCCCGGCCCGGCCACCAGGAGGTGGCGCGACCCCGGCATCTCTCCAGGGGGGACGCTCAGCCCAGGGGACTTCTCGGAGCCTTCGGGGCCGGCCAGCAGCGTGCCGGGCGGCTGAGAGCAGGACTGCAGGCTTGAGCCCCGAGTGTGCCGGGAGCCGCCGCCTTTACGCACGCAACCACAACAACACAGAGCTCGTGCGCCAACTCAGGTCGCGGTTACAGCGCTGCGGAGGGTGAGCGCGGCGCCGAGCAGAGCCACGGAGTTGAGAGCAGACATACTTACTTTCCTCGGGCTTAACACGACGCCAAGAAGGAATTACTTGCTGACGCCGCTCTCTAGTCTTTGAGTCACAACAGGAAAGGAAATTCCCTCCTGCCTCCGGCACAGCAGGTCCCGACAGCCCTGGGAAGCCGCCGGGCGCTGCAATAAACGGGAGGCGGGTCCAAGGCGCAGACCTGCAAGGCCTCGGGCTGCGGCCACGACGTCCACCAAGCGGCCATCAGCTCAGCGGCCAGGAAGCCACAACGTCTTTGGTAACAGGCCGCCAACAAGCACAGACCACACGTTTTTTCCAAAGAATCTGGTACTTTAATGAATAGCTGAATAAATAGACATTAATTATAAAATTCACATTAAGATAAAGAAAATCCAAACATTCGGATGCTTCCCCGGGAAGGGGAGGGCGACCACACAACGAGCCTCGGTGTCGGGGAAGCGGCAGACACACAGGGCGTCGCTGGCACGGCCGGGGCGGTGGCCGCAGGACACGCCGTGTCCCTCTGCCCCACGGGGACTCGGCGGGGCCGGGCAGGGCGGCAGCGCGGGGTCAGACGGATGTGGGGGTGGAAGAGGCACAGGGGAAGGGTTGAAGCCTGGAATGCTTTCTCCCGAGGTTTTGGGGTGTGCACCTGTCTAACAAGCCCCCCAGAGTTTCCCAGAGCTCCCCTCCATAGCCAGGGTCTGACGTGTAGCGCTAAAAATAGACCATCCTATTATACAAAACTTTGTATATTGCATACAAAAGGTAACAATTTACTTTTTGTATAAAATATAACCTTTCGATAGTATATTTATTTCACATACGTATAAATATAACCGAAAGAATATGTTTTCAGTATTTCTACCAAAATATTCTTTACAAAAGTTTACAAAACAAGGAATTTTTCATATGTACAACCGAGCACAGGGCGCTCTGGGCCAGCGGGGGCGGGAACCCAGCGAGGTGCGAGGCTGGGCGCGGAACGGCTTCCTCCAGCAGCGCAGGGCGTGCGCCTGCTCTCCGGCCGCGGAGGGGCGGCAGCTCCCACAGGCGCGCGCCCAGCACGGGTCTGTCTGGGGTGACCGGCTCCCCAAGGCCCTGCAGCGCACGCTGAGCCCAGGGGCCGCCGCCCTAGCCCATCACCCCCGCTGCTGCTGGCCCTGGAAGAGCGTCCGAGGGGCGCCGGCTGCTCCCCTGGTACGCTCCTTGCCTGCACCCTGGTCCTGACCTTTGCTTCTTACCTCCAACAAAACAAGGCACCTCCTCTCCTCCATCCCGGTCTCCAAACTGCTTTGTCTCGCAAGCCCGCCCGGGGGAGGGCTGCCCGCCTCACCCCACCCGCAGGGCGAGGCTGCCGTGGAGGACGCCTGGAGAGGGCCGGGCCGGCGGATCTGAGACTCGGGAGGACTCAGAACCGGGCGGGGAAACCCGGATGGTCTCGGCGCGCCTCGTCCTTGGTGGGTCTCCGGCACACGGCTGGCGCGGGGGCGGACAGGGGCTCCAGCCGGTACTCACCGGCCTGGAGGGGAGGAAGCGCACCGGGGAGCACGGGAGCCGGGGCAGGCCGTGCGCTCCGCCGCCGTCCTGCCCTTCTCTTCGGGACGGCCGGGGCTGCTCCCGCGGGCCCCACCAGCCCAGGCCGCCACTGCCTGCCGGGCGCCGGGCTGAGGGTCCTCGCTGGCAGGCGCGAGGTGCAGCTCCGCCTTGACCAGAACGCTGGCCGCCCAGACTGGCCGCCCGCTGGCCCCTCAGGAGCCGCCGCCCAGGATCTCGTCCAGGCTGATGTCCTTCATCCAGTCGTCGCTCCCGGGCTCAGTCTTCAGCAGGGAGTCCAGGAAGTCGGCGTCGCTGCTCAGGGCGGGGCCCATGGGGTCCGCCTGCTGGCCGAAGAAGTCAAAGGCCAGGTCTCCGCCGTGGTCTGCCCCGGGGCCGGCCCTGGCACTCTGGCCGGGGGGCGGGAAGGTGCCACGCGTCAGGGCCGGCCCAGTGCCCAGCCGGCCGGCGCTGGACAGCAGCGGGGTGCCCAGCCGGCCGGGCCCGAGGCCCAGACTTCTGAGCGGGCCCAGGGCTTGTCCGTTGGGCGTCGGGGAGCCCCCGGGCCGCATCTGCAGGGCGGAGGCCAGGGGCGTGGGCGGGGCCGGCTGCTGCAGGGGCTGGGGCGGGGCGTAGGCGGCGGGGGCCCCAGGGAAGCGGCCGGCCCCCGGGGGCTTCAGGGCCTCCTGCTGTTTGGCCGCCGCTTCCTGGGAGGGCCAGCTGGGTGCGCCTGTGCTGGGCGTGGCCACGACTCCGCGCGTCCTGTGCGCTGGGCCGGCTGTGCTGGGGGCCGTGGACGGCCTCAGGGGCTGTGCGGCGCCAGCGGCGAAGGTGGCCGCGCCGGCACTGGGCCCCAGGGCGGGCGGCCGTGGCGGCAGGGCGCTGCTCTGAGCGGCCAGGGGCTGGCCGGGGCTCCGCTGGGGGGCCGGCGGCGCCATCCCCGCGGGGGCACTGAAGGTGCCGGGCTGGCCGCAGGGCGGGGCCCCGTACAGGCCGGCGGGCGGCGCCGGCAGGAGGCCGGGGCTCGGGGCCAGCGCGGCGTGGGTGGAGGCCGGGCTTGCCATCGCCGGGCTGGGCTTCAGACTCGCCGTGGGGGAGCCGCCTGCTAGGAAGGAGAAGGCGCGTTAGCCGGCCTCAGTCAGGCCTCAGCCGCGCGTCAGGACCGCTCCAGACCACCCCGCCGGGCCGGCTCGGCGCGCGCAGCTGGGGCGGGGCCGGGCGCGCGCGTCTCCAGCGTCTCTCCAGGCCGTCCAGGTTGTGCGGCACACCGGGGCGGCCAGCGGGCCCTGCACTCGCGGTTCTGCTGCGTGGCCCCGGGGAGGAAGTCCAGGAAAAGGCCTCGAGCTGGGAAGGGCCAGCAGACACCCCGCCCGCGCCGGCTGGGCCTGTCACTGGAGCCCGGGACGCTGCCCCGATTGGCCCTGGCCGTCCTTGGGGGACACGCGATGGAGACCCCGACCGAGACAGAGTCTGCCGCGAGGCCTCGCTGCTCTCCCGGGCCGACGAGGTGACCGTCCGCCCTCCACCCGGAGCCCTGAGGCCAGACGGCAGCTCGGACTGGCCAGCGGAGTCCAGAGGAGACAGGTGGGGACCCGCCCGCGTCAAGAGGGTGATGACCAGGCCGGGCCGTCCTTCCTCGGCTCCGGCCCCAGCGAGGGAGTCTCCACTTGGGCGCCCGGAAGCCCCGAGCCGCCAGAATCCCGGTCACCGGCGCTCTGGCCGCCACGCCCCGGGCACTGGGGGACCAAAGCACCCGAGTCTGGTCTGGGCGGACGCCCGAGGGGCGCTGGAGCAGGCCGCCAGCGGTCACTCTCGGTGAGGGCACGGGGCGCCCCCCGCGGAGCTTCTCTGCGGCTCCCACTTTTTATGTCTCCGCCTGAGGCCACGTACCCGAATACTGGGCTCCTGGCTGCAGCGAGCCCACAAGTCTTCTCTGGTCTTTGTAATCGGGGGGCGGCCTCGTCAGGTGTCTGCTCATCTGGTCTTGCGGAGCAATTTTTTCCTTGGAAACAAATAAAAACAGTTAAAACGCCCGCCGCTCTCCGCTCGGAGACACCCCGGCGGCGGGGTGAGAGCGCGGGGGGAGGGGGCCGCAGAGACGGCCTCGGTCTTAGGCGGGGTCCTCCCGGCCCCCCTCGTGGACGGGGTCTCTACCTCCCCTGGACAGGGACACGCATCTCGGCCCGTCTTGCCCTCATCTTGCTTATACTGGGGTGTGATCTCGGGGGGATTCAAAGCCCCTGACTTTGCCGGTGGTGTCTCCCGGTTCTGTGTGCGGCACCTCGGGAAGGGGGGGGCACAGCCTGGAGCGGGCCTGGCCAGAGGCGATGGGGGACGGTGGCTTCTCCTTTGCGGTCAGGCACCCCAGAGCGGAGGCGGAGGTAGCCCTCAGGCGCAGGAGGGACGCCCCACGCACGCGCCCCCGGAAGACAGGTGGAGGAGTTCCTCTTAGTAGGCGAGGGGCTGAGGTTCCCCACTTCGTCACTTGCCCCCCAACACAGCAGTAGAGCAGACACCGCAAAACCTGAGTCAACGCTCAGGGGTCCCCACCGTCAGGAGGGCCCCTCGCTGCCCCCCTTCCCTGCCCCCGACCCCAAGCCCAGACCCTGCCCGGGGATCAGTCCCTTTGGATCTTTAGATCAGGCGGGCGGGGGGGGGGCACAGAAGCGGGGTGCACTCTCGGCACGCGGCCAGCGCTCTCAGTTAAGACCCCGGGGACACTCGCTTGGCCTCACTCCGTCTCGGGGGGGCCCTGGAGCCTCAGCAGGACAGGCAGGACGAGCCCATCAGAGGACCTGGGGTTTGAAGGGGACCCTGTCAGAAGAGGGGGTGAATCTAGGCCTGGGTGGGGCAGTAGCCCACCGAGCCGCAGGGGAGGGGCTCTGGCACGTGTGGGGGGCACAGCGGCTCAGTCTGTCCCTGTCGGGCATCAGGGGCCCCCAGCAGGCCCGGACGGAGCCGGGAGCCCCGCGTGCTGCCCGTGGACGCAGCCAGGCGCCAGGTCCTCGGGGAGAAACGATCGCGGCGGTGGACGGACCAGAGCAGCGTGGACCCCAGAGTGTCTCGCGGCCGCGGGCGGGAAGTTACTTCATGAGGATCAAAAAGGGGGGCAGGGGCTTTCAAAACCGATCTGTAGACGAAGTCTGCGGTCACTCTGCGCCCGTCGAGCTCCCTGCCTGCTGCTCAAGTCCACTCACTTCGCCCGCTCTTCCCACGCTGCCCCCTGCGGGCCCACGGACTGCTCCTTCGAGGCCGCAGGTGGCCTCGGGGCGCCACTCACGCTTCCCGGGTCACTCGCAACACAGTCGCAGACTCACCGGCCAGCGCACGGCAGGCCGTCGGGGGTCTGCCTGGGGATCCCCGCGTCTCCCCGCATCCTGCCCTGCAGGCCTTCGGAGAGCACGTCTCACCCGGCCCGCCCCGGGTCTCCCCAGGGGAGCGGCGTCCCACCCCCGCCTACTCGTAGCTTTACTCTCGCGCTGACTGCACCCCGGCTCCAAACGCCCTCAAGCCCCTCCAGGGCTCCTGCGGAAGCCGGGGCCACCAAGAGCCCCAGCCCCGCACCGAGGCGCCTCCCCCTTCCGTGGGGCGCCTCCTCCCTGCACCCCACCCCGCCCATCCTCAGATCTTCAGCAGCGCTGGCTGCCCGTCTGGGACTCGTCGGGCGCCTGCACCCCGCACCATGGCCGCCTGCTGGGCCCCAGAGGCCCCGGGGCCCTGGCTGACTCTGACTTCAGCGGAAGCCCCCGGGCAGGGACGAGGCCGCGTTCTCTTCTCCCGGCCCCTTCTTCTCTCTTTAGGCCGGTGGTTTGCCGGAGACGATGAAGCTCAGCAAGGGGCGCTGAGGCCTGAGTGGGCGAGGCTGGCTGGCGGGGCGGGGCGGGGCGGGGCGGGGCGGGGCGGCGAGAGCCTCCCCCAGGCCCTGCGGGAACCACCCTCCAGCCCTTTCTGGACACTCAGGGCCGCACCTCGGCTCGGTCTCGGCTCGGAAACCAGTGGCCTTTGAACGCCCCTGGGGCCTCTGGGCGGTCTGGACTCCGCCCAAGGGGTCAGCCTGCCACTCTGGCCCCTCAGGGCTGGGGAGAGACACTGGCTTCTCTGGGACAGGAGGCCGGGCAGGGCGGGCGGGCGGGCGGGGCACCCCCGTTGGGAAAGCAAGGGCTCCCCGTGGTTTGCAGGGTGCGGTCTCTCCCCTACGCCGGACCCCCAGGGCTGTGAGAAGCAGGCACAGAGAAAGGCGGTGGATAGACATGGAAAAGAAGGGCCTCGGGGACGGGCCAGTTACCGCGTCCACCAGCATCTGCGGCTGCAGGAGGAGCGGCTGCTTCGGGCCCAGGCTCGGCCTCTGCAGCGCCGGCTTCTTCCCTGGCGGCGGCTGGCTCAGCAGGGCCTGCGGGGGCGCCGCGTAGCCGCTTCCAGCGCTGGGGTTCGAGCAGGCGCCGGGGCCGGGGCTGGGGCTCTGCCCGGCCACGGGGTGCTGGTCCTGCAGAGGGCAAGGGGGAGCGCGTGAATCATGGACAGTGGGCTCGCAGCCCCGCTGAGACCCTGCATTTCTCAGGGCCGGAAGAGCAGACGTGGTGCGAGGGTGGGAGGGCGGAGGGCCGGCGCGGGTGTGGAGGGTGATTGCACGTCCCCGTCCCAGCCGGCGGGCCGAGCAGAGGGCTCGCCGTGAGGCTCCCGCTCCGGCCCGCACTCCGGGAGGCCTTTCTGCGCCCAGGCAGCCCCCTCCCCGCCACCGCTCAGGAGTGGGCGCGGAGATGTGTGACGGCAGGCAGCGGGAAGAGGGCGTGTTGATACTCTGCAATTTAGACCAGTAATTATTATTTTTGAAAGCCACGTGCCAGGATGTGTGTTGAGGGTGCGGCGCTTATCATCTCATTAATCTCTGTAATAATTTTATTTTAATTACTATTCCCACTTTAAAGATGAGATAGAAGGGGCTAAACATGCCCTTTAAATGCAAAGTGTCCTAAAGACTTAATGAAGTAAGGTCACAGACACAGCATCTAAAGAGCGCCCCTCACGGCCTGGGCGGGGAGGCAGCGCCAGGGAGGGCTGGAGTCTGGGATCAGACAGACTGGAATTCCAGCCCCAACTCTGCTTTTGCCCGAGGTGCATGTGGGCGGTGATGTCCCCCTCAGAGGGTTAAGGACACAGGCAGAGGTCAGCCGAGGGCTCGGGACACAATCTTGCAGGCAACGGACCCGGAATCCAGAGTCATGTTCCCTGCGTCCAGCTGGTATTTACTGACCAGCAAATACACGGAGCCATAGCACAAGGCGCTGGGATAAGGGCTGCGTTTTCTGATCACGAGACCATAACATGATTCCATAAACTGACAGGCAGTAATTACCCGGGCATTAGCCCAGTCTCGGGAGCTCAGCGAGAGCTAGGCGTTCCCACCGCCCACTGGGCGAGACGAGGCGGTATGCTCGTGGGTCATTTAATCCTTTGTTGAGTTTGTTCTAAAAATTGCCTCGATATTAATTCCTCCGCCCTCGGGCAGACAGCGTAAGGCATTGGGTTTATGACTCTGCTTTGCAAAAACATTCACCCCCAGGGACACTTGGAGGAGCCGGCACACAGCTGCAGTTGTGCTTTCCCTCCAGAAGCGTCGGGGCCCTGGCTTCTGGGATGGGATAAAGCACCCGAAGTTCTGCTCTCACTAGAGTGAAGGTGATCGGGCGAAGGGGAAGCGATGGAGGGCGAAGACGGCCGATGACGTCACTGTCCAAAAGGAAGGATGTGCCTGCTCGAGGGTTGGTCCTTAGGTCAAAATGATGTCAGATGACTCATGAGACAAAACCGGAAATTAAAAGCTGATATCCAAAGGTGGTTTCTGACCCCTGCAAAGAGCGGAACGTTTTTTCCTTTTGGAAGAAAATCAGTACGGATTTTTGACTCTCAAATTTCACTTCAATGAAAATTTTATGAACTATTTTTAGCTTCCGATGACATGCTTGAAGACAAAGAAGTGAGAAGGCTAAGAAAATTCCGTGTTGCACACGGCGTCTCATGACAAAAATATAATTTAAAAAATCCAGTCTTTGTAGTCAGATGTCCAGTTAGCCATTTGCGCCTTAACTTATAGTTGTTTTCCTTGGGCAAGACATGAAAGCGTCTGTGTCTCAGTCTCGCCTGTTGGGGGTACAGGGGGTGCCCTCCCACGGCTGGCGGGGAGCTCAGCAACACTCGGCAGGTGAGGCGAGCCAGGCCGGCCATTCATAGGGGCATCCACGTTTAGCTCTCTTTTTTAAAAAAAAAAAATTAGTTATTTATGCTTACAGGATATGGGGTGCAGGCCAGAAGTGCAGGGGATGAGAGAATTCCCCAGAGACAGAGTGGGGAGCAGAACAGGAGGATCTACTGAAGTCCACAGCTGAGGGGGCAGCGGGGAGACAGGAGAGGTCTGCTGCGCCCTGTGGGAAGCTCCCCGGCCAGGGATCGAACTCGTGCCACAGTGGCTCTGGATGGCTTCATAGGGCTGAGACTGACCCCTGCGCCCCCAGGGAGGCCCTCATTTTTAGCTCTTTTCTTTGGCGTGTTTGCTTGTCTTTCTTCCTGACACACGGTTGCCACTGTTTCATTGATTCTTGTTGGACTCTCTTCCCTGTGCCCTGACAACCCGCTGCCTCGGCAGACTTCTCACAACCCAAGGCCTTCATCTCCAGCTGTACATAGGGCTGTCAGACTTCATCTCCACGTTCCACCCCAGTGCTGGAGCAGTTGACGTTCCATTTTTGTTGAGTCCGGCTGACAATAAATATCACCGTGATGAAAAGTCAGTGGCCTTGCGAAGTCGCTGAGGGCAGTGAACTGAGGCTGGGGGTGTCTGGGCTGTCTCCACGGGGTTCTGGGCCAGCTCTGCACATGCTCGGCAGGCACCGCGGAGAGCGCCGGCACATTGCTGCGGTGTTGCCCTTTCTGAGCGGATTCTGCAAGGGGGTCTGTATTTATCCCTGCATCCGTGAAAGAAAGTTCTACAAAAAGAGGTGATTTTTACGCTATGGATAATTATTCTGCACTAGTGTATATAGAACGGATTGGCCCGCAGAGCAGCTGAGAGATCGGAAGGCAGGTCCAGGCGAGCGTCCGGCGCAGGGTGGGGAGAGGCCACGGCTAATGTCCTCGGCGGGTCCGTGTACTCTGGTGCGACGTGACCAGCTGCTTTGGACACAGTATCGTGACGGCACCTTAGGGAGACGCCATCTGTTCTCTGGGGAATGGAGCCCTGAAGTCTCCCTTGGATGAGCAGAGTGAGACACTGAACTCTTCACGGACTTCAAAACACAGCTCAGCTCTCCCAAAGAATCACTAGGGATGAATTTGAAAAGACGAGAGGTTTCGGGGCCTCCCTGGTGGTGCAGGGGTCAGTCTCAGCGCTGTAAAGCTGTCGCAGCCACTGCAGCACGAGTTCGATCCCCGGCCAGGGAGCTTCCCACAGGGCGCAGCAGACCCCTCCTGTCTCCCCGCTGCTCCCCTCAGCAGTGGACTTCAGTGGATCTGCCTGTTCTGCTTCCCACTCTGTCTCTGGGGAGTCCTCTCACCCCCACACCTCTGGCCTGCACCCCAGCTTATATCCACTAAAGTCCACTGCTGAGGGGAGCAGCGGGGGACAGGAGAGGTCTGCTGCGCCCTGTGGGAAGCTCCCTGGCCGGGGATGGAACTCGTGCTGCAGTGGCTGGGACAGCTTCACAGGCTGAGATGTAACCCCTGTGCCCCCAGGGGGGCCCGGAGTACATCAGTTACTTACTTCCACTGCTGTTTACATTTGCTGTGCTGTCAACAAGAAGAGGCCTATTTTGTTCCAGAGGCTTCTCACCAGCACGCGTGGCCTGACCTAGGGGATAGGAGCACGTCCTTGCTGCTAATGAATCAGTGATGACTTGGAGGTCAGATGAGCTTCATGGAGAACGTGATTTGTGAATACTTAGGTGTAATTAAGAAAGTGTTATATTTATGTATCGCAAACATTTTCAGTGAAACCACAAATATCACGATCAAATATCTCAACTGCCTTCCTTGTAAATTCGAGCCACTATACAAAGCTTTTTGCTGATGATTAAAACCTTGAACTTAAATTTAGCACACGCAAAGTTATGTGAACTTGTAACCTTTTTGTCTCAGCAATTTGGGTCGGTTGATTGTGTTGGATTCTGTTACTTGTAACTGGAAACAGATCCTTGATTTGAACCCAACTGTCCGGCGATTTTTCAACTGGGTAAACATTTGCGGCTTACACCCCTAAGTGCTGATCAGCGCAGAATGCAGGAGGGGAGACGGACAGAGTGTAGAGTTGCGCTGTTTACATGGCTCAGGACTTTCCAGACCCAGGAGGAACTTTCTAGAAGAACATACATCCAGGGCTGCTGCCGCTCCTCGGCTGGCTGGGTCCAAAGAACAGCCCATTTAGGGTCTCTCCAAGCACTTCCGAATCTCACATCAAGGCTGTGACGCAGCTGGGCCGGCCGGATTCCCGTTATAGTTTGAAAACGTCGTTGCCCAGCCAGCCATGCTGGAAACAGCACAGTCTTAGTGCTGTCTGGCCGGACACCTCAGCAGGCGCTGGCAGGGGTGCTGCTGTCAGCCTTGACTATGAGGGACACTTAAGACCGCTCAGCTGTTTTTTTTTTGGGTTTTTTTTGCCTACATGGTACCAAGCAGTTGGCTTGCAGGCCTTATTGAATCAACAGGTTCCAGTGGTTTGGTCAGACTCAGCCGGACTCTTCTCCCAGAAGCTGATTTGCCAGATACATTTAGTTGCAGTTCATCACACTGCTCTGTGTTTCCACTGAGATCCGAGCATATTCCTTAAAGTTGAGTTTTTGTTTTGTTCGTATTTTTTGAGGAATGGGGCAAGTACTGACATTCTATTTTAGAAGGTGGTGAGTGAATGAGGATTTCGAGGGTTCATGAAGCCAAGGGTCTGTGAGCGCTTTCGAGACGGAAGAACACTGTTGGCCGTGACGTGGACATCAGCTGACCAGCCCCTGGGAGCGTGTGAAAAGGAGCACGGGCAGGCTGAAGATCTGCCGTGGTGCTGTGTGCTCCGGCACCACCTCCCCTGCCAGCGTCGCCTCCCCTGCCAGCGCCGCCTCCCCCGCCAGCGCCACCTCCCCCTCCAGCGCAGCCTCCCCTGCCAGTGCAGCCTCCCCCGCCAGCGCCGCCTCCCCCGCCAGCGCCGCCTCCCCCGCCAGCGCCGCCTCCCCCGCCAGCGCCGCCTCCCCCGCCAGCGCCGCCTCCCCCGCCAGCGCCGCCTCCCCCGCCAGCGCCGCCTCCCCCGCCAGCGCCGCCTCCCCCGCCAGCGCCGCCTCCCCCGCCAGCGCCGCCTCCCCCGCCAGCGCCGCCTCCC
>PVIJ01022013.1:0-17165 GCA_004024925.1 Scalopus aquaticus
CCCCGTGCCCCCGGCGCCTTGACCCGCGGCCACGTCCCCGGCTTTGTGCGCAGCCCCAGGCCCGGCCGGGCCTAGCGGGGGCAGCGCACACAGGCCTGAGCTTCTCTGGCTCCCACTGTCTCCGCTCGGCTGACGAGCGCCTGGGCAAGGGCCGCAGCAGGAGCCGCGCGGGGTCGCCGGGCCGAGGTGCGGTGGACTCGCCGGCCCGCCCAGCCGCGGCCAACGGGGAGGGGCGCCAGGGCCACTCACCGCGCAGGGCCGGCCGCCCACGATGTTGAAGCCCAGGGCGCCAGCGTCGCGGCGCAGGACGAGCGTCAGGCTCCGGGCGTCTTCGCCCTGTGGACGGACGGGCGAGGCCTCACTCGCGGGCTGCGCTGAAGGCCCCAGGGGCCGCCGACACCAGCGCAGCTGACCGGGGCCCCGGGGAGCTGCCCGCAGCGCCTGGTCCCGCCCCAGGCCGAGAGTGGACGCCGCCCGGCCCCGGCATGGGTGAGCCAGACCCACCCTGCGCCCGCAGCCTGCCCGGAGGCCGCGTCCGGCCAGCGGGCCCAGGCCGCCCAGCTGACCGGCGCTGGAGCGCAGCAGCCGCCACAGGCCCCCGCAGGCCCCAGGTCCCAGCGTCAGACTGGCCGCGTCAGACCGTACCCGCCGACAGAAACCTGGGTGCCCAGCGCAGTGCGGCCGGGCCGGCACCCCCAGCGCCCGCGGGCAGGCCGCAGGGCATGCACACTGCCCAGCCTCTGCCCACACCCACCTCTGCCGGCCCGGTGGGGCGAAGAGCTGGAAGGACCCAGGCCGGAGCCGGCACCACTGGCCGCGTCCTGACCAGTGAGCCGTGGACACGGCACAGCCAGCCAGGTGCCCGGGGCCGGGACCCTCCGGGCCGCACACGTGGACAAAGGCTGCAGGGACCGGCTGTCCAGGGCGCCAGGGCCGTGGGAGCTGCCCGTGCCCTCGCGGGCAGCTGCCGACCGCATCGGGGTCACTGGGCAGGGGCCTGGCCCCGCGGCTGACCGAGCCTCATGCAGAAGAGCAGAAAGGAGGCGAGGGCCCTGGCCAGGGCAGCGGGCATCAGCCAGGGCCCTGGCCGGGGCAGCAGGCATCAGCCAGGGGCCGGGATGGGGCAGCGGGCATCAGCCAGGGCCCTGGCCGGGGCAGCGGGCATCAGCCAGGGCCCTGGCCGGGGCAGCGGGCATCAGCCAGGGGCCGGGATGGGGCAGCGAGCATCAGCCAGGGCCCTGGCCGGGGCAGCGGGCATCAGCCAGGGCCCTGGCCGAGGCAGCGGGCATCAGCCAGGGGCCGGGCCGGCCGCGGGTCCAGCGGCACCAGCGGGAGCACGGGGGCCACGCCGGAGCCCAGGCCTCGGGGCTGCGGCTGGCCCTGGGACAGCCTGAGCTGTAAATATTTGCCCTTCACCGGAGCCGCCAGCTGCCGCCGCAGCTGACAGGGGTGGGGCGGGAGCCGCGGCCACGGGGAGCCCAGACAGGGCCGGAGACGGGCGCCCCGACCAGCGCCTGACAGGCCCGGCCTTCGGGTGGCTGATGTGGGGAGGCCGGCCGGGGTGCTGCTGACCCACACGGGGTGGCCGAGGGGCCGAGCCCCAGCTCTGGGGGGTGCCTGCCGGGATCCGCGGGCTCCGGGCCTCTCCGGGCCTCTCCGGGCCCTTACACTGAGGCGGCTGAGGGCCGGGCCCGGCCAGCACCCATGGGAGCGGGAGGACCCAGCATCTGGCACTGACCGGGCCAGACGGCCCTCCCGGGACTCAGCAGTGCTGCGGCAGGCCCAGGCCGGGCTCTGACGCCCGTGGGCCGCAGAGCCTCTCTCGGGGTCACCGCTCGGCACCCACGGGCAGTTGCGGCCGTCGTCTTGGGGCCCAGAAGGCCCCGCCGGGCGCCCGGCTGCCCAGACCCCCGCCCGGCCACAGGCCGCAGGCTCCACTTCCCAAGGGCAGCCAGCTGGCTGGCTCGAGGCCTCCCCGGCGGGTGCCCTGCCCGGCCCGGGCTCCTCCAGCCGCTGGAGCTCCCGGGCTGCGCAGCCGCAGCTGGCCCGCGGGTCCTGTCCGGTGGGCGCTCTCCGACGTGAAGCCGGGAGAAGCGACTCCCCCAAGGGCCCCTGAACACAGTCGCGGCCCTGCAGGGCGCTTCATTCGTGCCCGGGCTGCTGGGGTGGTCTTGCCAGGAGCACCCCAGCTCCTGCGCAGGCCAGTGGCTGGTGGAGGGGGGAGCAAGGGCGCCCCCACCTCCAGTGCCCGAGGACCGCGCCTACCTTGCCGGCGGGGGGCGCGGCCACGCAGCGGCTGAGGGAGTCCAGGCGCGCGCTGTACTCCGTGAACTTCTTCTGGTAGCGCAGCGCGGTCATCTGCAGCTCCAGCTGCGCGGCAGCCAGCTGTGCCACCAGCGACTTCTCCCGCTTGCCGGCGCGCAGCGCTTCCTTCTTGAACGCCTTGTGCAGCGCGCCCAGGCGGGCCTGCAGAGCGCTGTTGTGCGCCCGCAGAGCCCGCGCGCAGCAGTGGCCGCCGGCCCGCCGCTCCCCGTGTGTCAGGGGCAGCCCGCAGCCGTCCGGGCAGCGCCCCGCGGGCCGCGCGTCGCACGCGTCCCGCACGTGCGCCTCCACGTCGCGCCGCAGCAGCGTCTGGCCGCAGCCGGCGTGGGGACAGCGCGCGGGCGCGAAGTCGCAGCGCTCCAGGTGCTCCGGCAGCTGCTGCAGCTTGACCACCTGGTTGCAGCCGCGCGCCGCGTGCGCGCACTTGATGTCCAGCTTGAGGATGAGCCGCTTGAGCGGCAGGACGTGGTTGAGCTCCTTGGCCGACAGGCGGCCGCGGCAGCGCGCCGGGCAGCAGCCCTCCTGCACCACCCAGGGCAGCACGCAGCCGGCGCAGAAGACGTGGCCGCACGGCGTGGTCAGCGGGTCCTCCAGCACCTTGTGGCACAGCGCGCACTTGAGGTCCGGGTCCACGTCGCCCTCGAAGCGGTCCAGCTCGAAGCCCATGGTGCGGCCGGCCCGTCCCGGGCGCCGGGCGGCCGCCCTGTTCGCGGCCGCGCTCCGGACTGAGCCCGTTGCGCCAGACTTCCTCGGAGAGCCGGGAACCCGACGCCTGCGCCGTATTTGCGCGAGTGTGCGCGCACCGGCCCCCGCCCCGGCTCGCGCCCCCGCAGCCCTCCGGGCCCGGCCCGCGGCGGGAGGGGGGGTCCCGCGCCGCGCCCAGTGCCGCCCCTGCGGACCCTGGCCGGCCGCGCCGCCCCAGCCTGCGCCGGCGGGTCGGGGCGAAACGGCTCGGGCCGCGCTCCCCGCACTTACGGCCCCAAGTTGGTTACTTCACTCCGGGCCAGTGGGGGCCCGCGGGGCGCCCCTGCGCTGCGGATCCGACCCGACCCCGCGCCGAGCCGGCCGGGCCGGCGGGGGCGGAGGGTCTGCCGGGCGCGCGCCCTGTCTCCCCGGGCCCGCCCTCCCCCAGAGACACCGCGGGCCGGGCGCCTGGGTTCCCGGGCCGCTCCGGAGCGCGGGCCGGGGCTGGAGACACGCAGGCCCGGCCTCCGCTTTGTTCTGGCTCCCCTACCCCATCCTTCGCAGCGTTTCTGCTTTTCCAGGGGGGAGCCCAGGCCGGGAAGGCGCACAGAGCAGAAATAAAGGCCGCCTGCGGGGCCTGGGGCAGGGCTTGGCCGTGGACCGGATTCCAGCAGGCGGGCGGGCGCCTCCTCTCCTCGGGGCTGTGCCTTGAGGGGCCGGGAGATGCCTCTGCGGCCGCGGGCCTGCCCCTCTGACTCTCCCCACTGGGCTTCCGGCCCCTGCGCCGGGCTGGGGGCGCCTCTGGGGTCCCAGCTCAGGGGCTCCTGGGCACGGCTGCGGTTTGGATGACTTTGCTCCCAAGCTGTAACTCCTAAAACACAGGCGCGGATGTGGCTGTGGAATTCTCCAGAATCCACTGCCAGTTTCTGAAGAGCGACGTGGAAAGTGCATTCCGTCCAGGGGGCTGGCCGGGCCGGCCAGTCTCTTGCTCCCTGCTTGGCCACTAAGCCAGGCCGGCGGGGTTCAGCTGTAGGGCGGCCGGGCCCCTGCAGGGCTGGCTTGGAGCCCACCTTCCGAGGTGGCCCCCACCCCCCCACCCCGGTCAGCTGCCTGGGCCCCGACAGGCCCCGTCAGGGAGGCTGGCGCTGGACGTGTGCAGACGTCCTCTGGGTCTCTGCCGGCTTCTCGCGGGCCCCGGCCCCGGCCCCACTCCCCGCCGGCCGGCGCCGCCCAGCCGAGGTGGTGGCCGCAGCGCTGCACGAGGCCTCTGCGGTGGACGGCCTCAGACAGAGGGACGCGTCCATGCCGACTCCCGGTTGACTTCAGGGCCGAATCCTCGCGGCTCCTAGAAGGTCAGAGCCGCAGGAGGGGCTGCCGCCGCGGCAGAGGAGCAGCCCAGGCCCCGAAGGCCGGACACGTGGGCGCCCCCGCGCCCCCCCACGGCGACTCAGACCCACTTTTCCTGGCTCGTCTCGGGGGCAGTGGGCACTGAGCAGCCCCTGCTTACGGCCGACCCCAGTGTGACCCGTCAGGGCCAAGCGTGGCTCGAGCCGTGGGAGGACCCGGCGGCCTGGACAGGAGCCTGGATGTGTCCCTGTGGCCGCAAGCTCGGGCGGACGGCGCTGGACACGGCCGCGGTCCTGCTTCGGCAGGACTCTGGGCTTCGGCATCAGGGACCAGAGCTCACGGCTGCCTCTCCGGCGGCTCGTGGGCCCAGCGGCCGGGCCGACCGTGCAATTAGACTGATGAGCATCTCCCCTGCCAGACGGAGCCCGCACGGGACAGGGGTGCCCCCAGGCGAGCAGCGAGGCGTCAGCCCCGCCGGCCGGTCGGGGGACCCGGGTGTCGGGGGCCAGGAGCACGCCCCGTGTGACCCGCGGGTGTGGCCCACGGCCGAGCCACGCGGGACCTGGAGCTGGAAACACACCCCCAGCCGCCGCCACCTCAGCCTCTGGCCCGCAGCTGACCGCGCTCACTGCTGGCCCAGAGTGGCTGGAGGGCGGCCTGCCCTGGGGCCTCCTGCAGCCCCCAGCACCCCCTGACCACTCCCGGGGCCCTCAGAGCCTGTGGGTCTGGGCACTGCGGGGCCTCTGCCGGCCCTGGCTGCACTCCTGGCCCCGGCCTGGGCCTGGACCGGTGTCCTCAGCAGGGGCAGGGCGCGAGCAGGGGTCCCCATTGCAGGACATGCGTGCGGAGGGCAGTCTGGCGGCCAGCGGTGCCATGTGTCCACCGCGACCGTCCCTGAGCCCTAGTGCGTCGGGCTCGTGAGCCGGTGGCCGCGTCCTTCCGCTTCCCAGGGCAGACGAGCCGTGCGGCCCTGACTGCGAGGCCATTCGGGCCGGGGGACGAGGCCGAGGACCTGGCAGCGGTGAGGGGGCAGCACTGGGCGGGCGGCCTCACAGGCCCGCCCTGGCCCCAGCTCCCTGTGGCCTCCCGCGAGGCCCAGCCAGGAAGCACAGCCGGCGGCACCCTCCTTCCCTGGGTCCAGCCCCCTGGCCCGAAGGCCCAGCGGGACGTGGCCAGCCTCTCATCCCTGGACAGTGTGCATCCACACGGTGTCCAGAGCCCGGTGGTGAGCCCGCGTCCTGGTCTGTGCCCAGCAGGGTCTGCCCTGACCCCAGGCCCTCCCTGTCCACTCCGTAGATGCAGAACTGGCCAGCGGCGGTGGCTGTTACAGGCTGGGCTGGTCCCGCCCACGCAGAAACGGGGCAGCCCTGCCTTCAAAGACCGCCCCGCTGCCCAGGAAGGTGGGCCCTGGGCCAGCGAGGGCCCGGTCCCGAGCCTGCCTCCCAGCGGGCAGTGGCGTGCTGGCCGGCCCTGCCGCCCCCAGCTCATCCTTCCTCCAGACCTGGGTCACCCCTCGGTCCCGCCCACCCAGATGGGCCTCTCTGAGCTCTGCTCCTGCCTGCACTGTCCAGTCACGCGGGTTCAGCTGCCTGCTGGGCCTCTCCCAGAGCCAGAGTGGACGGCCAGTGTGGCCGGTGCAGAGGACGCCCTGTGTCTGCAGACACATCCCTCCCAACAGCTGCGAGCCACGGGCAGGGAGGGGCGGTCACGGGTAGTGATGGGCCGGCCCCTGCAGGGCCTTGCCCTGGCCTGGTGGGAGAGAGGGCATGCGGGCACACGGGAAAAGGGAGGGAGAGCGTGCGGGCACACACGGGAAAGAGGGAGGGCGTGTGGGCACACACGGGAAAAGGGAGGAGGGCGTGCAGGCACACGGGAAAAGGGAGGGAGGGCGTGCGGGCACACGGGAAAAGGGAGGGAGGGCGGGCGGGCACACACGGGAAAAGGGAGGGGAGGAGGGCAGGCGGGCACACACGGGAAGGAGGGAGGGCATGCGGGCACACGGGAAAAGGGAGGGAGGGCATGTGGGCACACACGGGAAAAGGGAGGGAGGGAGGGTGTGCGGGCACACGGGAAAAGGGAGGGAAGGAGGGCATGCGGGCACACACGGGAAGGAGGGAGGGAGGGCGTGCGGGCTATGTGCCCCGGTGAGGCCAGGCTTAGTCGCAGGCCCCCCGTGGAGGCAGCCCTGGGGGGTTGGTGCCCCCACCCCCGTGCAGCTGTCCTCTCCCGGCACCTCAGCAGAGGGGCGCTGGCCTGCAGTCGGGTCACGTGCGGCCCAGAGACGCCCGCTGCCAAGGGCAGGGGTCAAACAGAGGACAGGGCCCGCTGCTTTTACGGCCGGAGGTTCTGGTTTCCGCGGCCAGCCCTGGACACGGCCGGGCGGGCAGATCGCCTGGGGCCAGCCTGGCTTCCACGTTTGAATTCTTGGGACGGGGAGTGCGGGGAGGGCTAGAGAATGCTGCGCCTGGCTCCCAGTGGGCAGCGGCCAGAGGGGTGGACACTTGGGCCAGGCCGGGCTCCTCCGCCCATTCCCAGGATGTGGGTCTCGTGACAGGGACACTGTGTGGCTGGCCGAGAGCCGCCAGTGCAGAGTGCTCCAGCGCAGGGATGCAGCGGTGGACACTTCCCCCGGCCAGTCAGCCCCTGCTCACCTGGAGAGCGGACACCACGGGGTCCCCGTCCACACCGACGGCGCCGGACACGGAGCTCACCTGGGCCACGGATCCCGTGGGGCCCGGCCAGCGGGGCCACCGCCGGGTGTTGGACAGTGCTCCCCAAGCTCTCCTGTCCGTGGGCGGGGCCGGTCAGGAGTCTGCCGAGGCTCCTCCAGGTCACCTGCCAGGGCCGCAGAGGGGACGGGCCCTCGGGACACACCCAGGCCAGGGGCGGGAGAGGCGGGGTTGGGGGCCAGGGGGACAGCCCCGGCCGGGTCTGCATCCTGGTGGTCACTCCTGCCCGGGCTGTGGCCGACAGGTGACCACAAGGGCCTGGGAGGGGCGGGAGGCCAGAGGCCGGCCAGGCGCCGCTGCTTGCACCGTTCACGGCATCTGGCCTTGAGGACGTCTCCGGGAAGCCCCGTCCTTGCTCCGGGACGCGTGACCTGCCAGCGGTCACCTCGGGGCCTGCACCACCCATCAGCCCGCACGAGGGGCGGCCGGTGCGGCCCCTCTGCTGACCATCCCCAGCTAGGACTGGCCTCGGGCCGGCCGCAGCCATCAACCCACACAGGGCGGTGTTGGGGCTCGTGGGGAGAAGGGAGCGTTCCCCGCCCCACGGGGATGTGAAATGGGCCCCAGGTGCTCCTGACCGCCCCCCGGCCTTCCAGGGCACGGAGGCACAGCCCCGTCCACCCTCAGCCGGGGGTCCGGGTCCTGTGATCACACCACATGCGGCCCTCACCCAGGCTGGTCCCTCCAGAACTGGCCGCGGACTCAGGCGGGCGAGGGCCAGCAGCCATAATCTGTGTAAGCCATTGGTCTCAGGATCTGCTTTAAAAAATACATAAATATTTTCCTTGGAAATGCAGCTACTTCCTGGTTTATGAAGGGAAAATAAATGAAAGCTCTGTTTGTTTTGCTGGACCAGATGTGGGCTGGAAAAATGGGCTGGAGCGAAAAGGACCCCGCGGCTAAGGCCTGCCCCACAGCTCCGACGGTGGCCCCCGGCCCCGGCCACTCCAAACATCAGCCCCTCGGCCCCCTGGACACTCCCGACAGCGGCCCCCAGCCCCCACCCCCAGACACTCCCGACAGCGCCCCGCCCCGGCCCCAGGCCGGCCTGCAGCCGCCCCACCAGCTCCCCTCTGTCCTCGATTCTGCCCCAGCCGCTTGGGCGTGGAGGACAGAGCAAGACGGGCCAGCACTTCCCGCGTGCCGTGCCTCCCCCGGCGCCATGGCCTTTCTCTCATTTCACCCTCCGTGACCCGGGCAGAGCCGGCGTCCAGGGCCTGGCTCCGGAGGGCAGCTCCCGCACGCCCTCCCCTTCGCGGGCTGTGGGCGCCACGAGGCTCGGGCGGCGCCCAGTCGCTGCAGAGGCAGGACGGCAGGGCGGGGCTGTGGGCGCGTTTGAAGTATTTCACTTTCCTTGGGAAAAAAGGGGTGAAGAAGCATGGACACCCCTCCAGCCCCCCACTCAGCTCTCCCCAGCCCTGCACGCCCCTCCCGCGGTTGGCGGCCCCCTCCCCGGCCGGGTTAGGGCGAGCATTTGAAGACAGGAGAGGCAGGAGCGCAAAGCCGCCCTGGTGAGTGCGAGGCCCGTGGGGGCCGGAGGGCCCCTTGGTAAAGCCTGACCCCGCAGCCCCAGTACCCCGCGGACAGTCCCAGCGCGCAGTGTGGCGCGCATGGCCCAGACCGCTGTTCTCCGTCGTTTGCTGAATTCTAATTCGCGGGACTTGACGTCGGGCCGCGCTGACCCGAGACAGCACCGAGCTGCCCCCGTGGGCCGGGCTGCGCGGGCAGGGCGGCTCCCAGGGCGGGGCGTGGGGGCGGCGAGGCTGTCCAAGAGTCTCGGGAGCAGCGGCCGCCCGCAATCCCCCCACGCCCCCCACCCGCCCCCGCAGCCCCGCGGGGGCCTGGCTGGAGACAGAGCCCTTGGACTGGGCAGGACACAGCCAGGTGCGGCCGGCGGAGACGCTGGGCAGCCTGGGCGACGGGGCGGGCAGAGCTCGCTCTCCGCCTCGGGTCCAGACTCCGCTGGCCGCGGGGTCAGCAGGTGCAGCCCTGAGCCCCCAGCCTGCAGCAGCGAAGACGCCGGTCGGGGGCCGGGGGAGGGCGCCAGCTCCAGGCCGCTGGGTGGACACTGGGCGGGGCCGGCGGGGCTGCCCCGCCCACAGGCAGCTGCCCGGAGACGCAGCAGCTCGGCGGGGCCGTGTGGCCGCGCGATCCCGGCCAGTCTGTGCGCGGGGACGCGCGTCTCCGGGGGTGACTCAGCCCGCCTCACGGTCCTCCCGGCCCAGCTCGGGCCTGACTCCGGCGAGTGGGCTGCGCTGAGGCCCCGCCCAGCGGCGCCTGGACCCGCGTCGGGGTGGGCGAGGGGGCCTGTCCTGGGTCAACCGCACCTGAGTGGGCCCAGGCCGCGGGCAGCTTCCAGGGGCGTGGCCGTGCACAGCGTGACTCGGGGGGCCGAGAACAGGGGCCTCGCGGTGACCCGGCCAGAGCGAGCCAGGGACCGGCTGCGCCCGACCCGGCTCACTGCCCACCCTGCCCCTGGGGAGCTGGCGGGCTCCTGGCCCTGGGTCGGGGCAGCCCCGCGGGTGCCTGGCGCAGAGTCCACCCCCACCCGGCTCTGGCCTCAGGCTCGCCGGCCGCCTCCTCATGCAAAGGGCTCCACAGCCCCCTCCCGGCCTGCGGCTGGCTCCAGCCCCGCCTCGCTCTGCTCCAGGGTCCAACTGGGTCAGCTCTCGGCCTGGTGACTGGTCATGTGGCCGCAGCGGGCGGCTGCCCACCCTGGCACCCCGTCCCTTCTCGGCCTGTGAAGAGGGGCTCCTGGCCCACGTAGCCCTCCGCCTGCGGGCACAGGGAGCCCGCAACTCGTGCGGGCAGATGGACTCCCGCCCGCTGCCCCGGCAGCGGTCACATGGCCGGCCACCCTGGTGGCTGCTGCTTCCTCCCCGCCCAGAGCCTCCCAGGACTCAGCTCGAAGAGCCCCACCCCAGGAGGCCTCCCCCAGGATGGAGGCTGCGAGCCAGGGTGGACTTTCATACCGGCAAGGTCCCGTCCCGGACTCTCCGGCCTTGCTGGACGCGGGCCAGTGCCCTCTGGGTGGAGGGTGGCTCAGGCGCCGACGGCCAAGTGTGTTTGCTTGCACAGGACCAGGGGCCGGGGGCAGGCGGCGTGGCTGCGCCCACGAGCTCACGGTCAGCTGTGTCCTCTGCACGTGCTCAGGGCCAGGCCCCAGGACCGGGGGCTGGGGCAGAGCGAGTGATCACCAGCCCCGCGCTGAGGACCACCAGAGCGGTCAGGCCCAGGGCCACATGGCCAAGAATGAGCAGACCGGACAGCTGCAAGGGCCCCCTGGAGAAGGGGTAACTCGGTGCCACACCCCCAATCTGCTGGTCACTTTCCACCTTCTTCCCCTTCTCCTGGTCAGGAGGGAAGGGCTCAGGCACTGAGCAGGGAGCACAGTCAGGGCTGAGCGGGGAGCACAGTCGGGGGAGCACCGTCGGGGCTGAGGAGGGAGCACGTTCAGGGCTGAGTGGGGAGCATAGTTGGGGGAGCACAGTCAGGGCTGAGCGGGGAGCAGAGTCAGGGGAGCACGGTCAGGGGAGCATGGTCAGGGGAGCACTGCCAGGGTTGAGTGGGGAGCACGGTCAGGGAAGGCAGTTGGGGCTGGGCGGGGAGCACAGCCAGGGGAGCACAGTCAGGGCTGAGCGGGGAGCACAGCCAGGGGAGCACCTCAGGGCTGAGCAGGGAGCTCGCTCAGGGAAGGCAGTTGGGGCTGAGCGGGGAGCACAACCAGGAGAGCACAGTCAGGGCTGAGTGGGGAGCACGGTCAGGGAAGGCAGTTGGGGCTGAGCGGGGAGCACAGCCAGGGGAGCACCGTCGGCGAGCAGGCCCAGCACAGGGCTCCCGCCGGAGCCCACCCACCCTGCCTTCAGCCAGCCTCGCTGAACCAGTTCCCAGATCCAGTTCCGCAGGCGGAGCCGCCCACGCTCGGGCTCTCGGCTGTTTAAATTATAGAACCCGCAAGGCCGTGGGGGCAGCTGGGCCGGACGCAGGACGGGGACGCGGCCAGGCGTGGGTGGGGAGGCCCAGGTGGGTGGCTCCGTCTGCAGAGCTGGCTCCAGAGGGGTGTCGGCGAGAACTGTGTCTGGAGACCCCGAGGACAAAGCCCGCCGGAGATAAATCACGGAGGAGCAGAACTCCTGCCTTCGTGGGGTCTGAAAATTTGGAGCTGTAGCAAAAAAAAAAAAAAAAAAGAACAGAAAGAGACGAGCTTGCAGGTTGATGCGGCGGTTTCCTGGCTCAGACCGGGAGCCGCGAGCCCATCTGAAAACAGTTAAGTGCTATTCTAGGAGCGCCGCACGCAGGGCCCGCGGGGGACGCGGGGTGGAAAGGTCTGCAGTTGCTGTGTTCATGTTTCATGGTGAGACACACTCGGCGCGTGGTCTGGGGAGACCGGGCAGTGGGGGCCAGCGCTCAGCCCTGAGAGGGCGCCGTGGGCCAGGCCGGCCTGTGGCTGCCCTCAGGCCGGGCGGCGGGTGCCTGCGCCCCGGCCTCTCCCTCAACGCTGGAAACCAGTCGGCCCCTCTGGACATACACACGGCGCCAAGCACAGGCCGAGCTTCCGACCTGCTGTAAACATTCTCACAGCGAGAGCAAAAATAGCCGCTGTGATTCACGGCCTGCCAGCCCGCGCTCGGGCAGCCGGGAGCCGAGGGCCGGAGGAAAAGCAGGCGCAGGGAGGGACGGCGGGGGCGGCGTGGGGGACGGCAGCACCCCAGGCCGGGCACCCTGGGCACCCACCAGCCTGCGTGTGTGGGGAGGGCAGGGGCACGTACTGGGCACTAAGGACGAGAAGCCGTGTCCCTGTCCTCCAGGGGCTGTGGACAGGCCGAGGGCCCAGGTCAGTCGTCCGAGGGGGCCGGGGAGGGGCGCAGGCCCCCTCGAGGGCTCAGCTCCTGCAGCCAGCTCCTCAGCAGGGGAGGGCAGGCTCTGGGGGCCAGCGGGCCCTGGCGAGCAGACACGGCCGCCCCTCGGGGCCTGCTCACTGGCCACAGCACTCTCCGCCTGCGGCCAGCAGGATGCGGCCAGAGCACCCCCACTTCTCCCCGGGGAGACCCCCCGGCGGCTCCTGACAGCACCTCGCCTCCCGCAGGACATGCCGTCCACTCCAGGTCAGGGCTCTCCAGCCGCCCCTGGGCCGCTCCACCTCGTGCCCGCCGCTGCTCCCCCCGCAGCTCCTCTGCCCGGCCCACGGCCAGCCTGCAGTGGGGAGCGGAGGCCGAGGACACGCCCCAAAGCCACGTCCAGCGGCCTGTGCAGGCCGTGCTGCCCCTTCAGACTCAGGGAGCTGGCAGGACATGGCCGGCCGGGGGCAGCCCGGGCCGGGGGGCTCCGCCCTGGACCTGCCCCACCTCAGGGGACAAGCTGGGGTCGAGGCCGGACGGTGCCCGAGCACGCGGAGCCGTCGGTGCTGGGGACTCCCACCTCCTGGCGCTGAGCTGGGTGCGGACAGGGCAGCCCACGCAGGCCCCACCCTTGCCGTCTGCAGGGCAGGAGGAAGCGGGCACCTGCCGGGCGCAGCCCCCAACAGCCCCCAGCCCCGCCCCGGAGGGGCACCCAGCCACGCCTCCGAACAGCTCCCGGCTGGGGGTCCCCCTCCTCCGCACACCCCTCAAGACCTGGCTGCGCACGGGGTCCGGCCTCGCCCCTCCCCTCCCCCTCCCCCCCCCCAGCTCCTGCAGCTGCTCAGCCGGCCGGAGGGGAGGCTGTCTGCGGGCTGAGGAGCCGCGGCTGCCGGATCATGTGCTTCCCATTACCCTGCTGTTTACGCATGTACTTGAAACACATTCGATTGTGAGGCTATTCATGGAATAAAACGTTTTGGGTGAAAAAACAAACAACTGAGTTTGGTAGCGGCTTGAAGCAGCCGGAGGAGCCCGGGAGGGCCCAGCGCCCTGAGTCTCTGGTGCTGTTTCCTGGGCCCCGCGGCCCAGCCCAGAGGCCGCCGGGGGCGCAGCCAGGCTGGGGGGCCTGCAGGCCGGAGCCGCCTGCAGCTCGGGCTCTGCGCCAGGGCGGCCACGGCCTCCTCTTGGATCCCACGCGGAATCTGCTTTCTCGCGGGGCTCGGGGAAGGGTCCCTGCCCCGGGCGGGCGGGCGGAGCTGCTCTGGCCGCCGAGGTGGCACCTCCAGGCGCAGGTGCTCGCGCGGGTGGGAGCTGCCGCAAGGGGAAAGCAGAGCGGGGGCCCAGGAAGGAAGGGCCCCGCGCCACCCAGGCCGGAGCTTGTACCCCAGCTCTGGCTCCCGGCGGGCTGCTCCTGCCCCCTCTGCTCTCCGAGCTCAGGTCTAATGTGCTGCTCCGGGAGGCCGATGCTGGAGAACCAAGGGCGCCCCTGGAGGCCAAGGCTCCCACGCGGGCGGGCGCGTAGCCTGACGTGGGGGGGCGGAGCCTGGGTGCAGGGGCGGAGCCTGGGCGTGGGGGTGGAGCCTGGGTGCAGGGGCAGAGCCTGGGCGTGGGGGTGGAGCCTGGGTGCAGGGGCGGAGCCTGGGCGTGGGGGTGGAGCCTGGGTGCAGAGGCGGAGCCTGGGCAAGGAGGCGGGGCCTGGGCAAGGAGGTGGAGCCTGGGTGCAGGGGCGGAGCCTGGGCGAGGAGGTGGAGCCTGGGCGCAGGACAAAGCCTGCCCTCCTCTCTCTGGGTTCAAGCTCCAGGAGGGCCCTGAGGCACCCCACAGTCTCTGTTGGGGTGCCATTTGTGGTCAGGGTCCTGAAACCCCGAACAGCCACCAATCTGTTCCCACAGCTTCTCACTAGAGCGTAACTGGCATGCAGAGGAGAGCGGAACACTCTCCAGGAACGCCCCTCACGAGCCCACCCTGTGCGGTCAGAGCGCCCACACCCCTGTCCACAGCCCCTCCCCCGGGGCTTCTCCTGGCTCTGGCTGCCCCGCGCCTCAGGTGTGCACACACGTGGAAGGACTAGCCACACACTCCTGTTTGGGAAGGCTCTGGGGCGAGCCGGCCGCTGGGACGGAGGACTCCAGAGGAGCTGCCCCCTCCCTATCCCCTTCCGGGCTGACCTGGGGGCCAGGGCCCTGGTTACTGTGAGCCCCAGCAGGGTCACCGCCCGAGGACACTTTTTTTTTTTTAAGATTTATTTTTTATTTTATACATACAAGCTGGGGTACAGGCCAGAGGCGTGGGGCGGTGAGAGGGTTCACCAGAGACAGAGTGGGGAGCAGAACAGGCAGATCAGAAACACACTGCTGAGGGGAGCAGCGGGCGAGGCAGGAGAGGTCTGCCACACCATGTGGGATTCTCCCTGGCCGGGCGTCGAACTCGCGTCGCCTGCTGCCGACAGCTCCACAGCGCAGCGCTTAACCGCTGCGCCACCAGGGAGGCCCATTATGGCCGTCCGGAAGCTTCCAGGAGCCTCCAGCCTGGGTGGCGCCCCGGCGGGTGACCCAGAGCCAAGGACACGCCATCGCCCAGCGGCAGCCTTTGCCTCCAAAGTGACGGGGGCGCCCATCACTGGACTTATTCTCACTTCATTCCCATCCATTTAAGTACCAAGAACTGCACGGCCAGTGGGCACTGCACCGGGCAGCCCGGTGTGGCCTGTGCCCTCCTGGGCCCAGGCCCGGTGCACCCCTGGGTGCCCAGGACACGCAAGTGTGCACCACCCAGCCAGGCCTTCCCACGCAGAATCTCCTCTTTATGCACAAAATAGCGCGCGAGGCACAGGAAGCGGCGCGGGGAGCTACAGCGGCTTCCGCAGACCGTGGGCGCCGCGGTCACGCAGGCCGGTCGCGCTAGGGACGGCTAATCGCGGTCTCCAAGCACACGCGGCCTCAAGCAGAGGCTGAGGGAGAGTGCGGGAGGGGCTTGGGGGGCGAGGAGCAGGAGGGAGAGGAGGGAGGGGCGAGGACAGAGGGAGGAGAAGGGGGTACAGTGGAAGGGGTGGGGAAGGGAGGAGGGGAGGCGGCATAGGGGGCGCCCCACCCCCACAGTCTTTAAAGTCTGGTCTCCGCTGAAGGGCGCTGTGACTGGGGCTCAGGTGCCAGCCTCGCACCCAGCCACCTGCACGGCCACTCCCAGGCTGACCCTGACCGATCAGATGCGGGGGCGATGCCGCCCTCCCCTGGCGGCGCCGGCTGGGGAGGGGTCTTCTGTCACCCAGATGCCTGGGTGATCACTGTCCCTGTTCTTCCAGTTAGCACTTACCCTTACAAATTAAAAACAGTTCCGAAATTATTCTAAATTTGCAGAAAAATTGTCATGCTTCAAAATGTCCTCTCTTTTCTTGCAAGTAAATAGAACCACGTGGCGCTCCCGAACCCCCTAGCAGAGACCGTCGGACCATCTTTCCCTGGCTTTCCTCGGACTCTCCCTCTCTCCTGACCGGGCGGCGCCAGAGCCTATCCGTGGTCTCGGGGTGCCCAGCCGGGATCCCTTATGGGTCGGAGCGGCTCTAGGTCGGAGTGGCGCCTGCGCCTGGAGACCCGCGCTCGGGCCAGACTTCGGGGGCGGGTCGGCGGAGGGAGACGGTCTGGCGAGCACTGGGCACGACGTGGGCTTACCCACTCCTGGCCATCTTGGTCACTGCGGCACCCAGAGGCTCCTAGGAGGCGCCTGCACCAGGGGAGGGTGCTGGCCCGCCCTGGGCGCACGGCCCGCCCCGGGCACTGGGCTCTGTACTCCCTCGCCACCCTGAGCTGGCCATGCTGAGGAATTCCCACCCACCTGGCCCTCCGGGGATGCAGGAGATGTCGGAGCGCGGCCTCCTGCAGGCCCAGGTGCGGCCAACAGGCAGCGCTCTGCCGCGTGGTGGGTCTCCCCCAGGAGGGCGCGGTGGCGTTGCCGGGGTGCTGAGACTGAAGCCCCCTCCTCACCCTCGCAGGGGTGGGCTCAGCCGCTCCTGTCCGCCGGGTGCTCACAGCCCTCCCCGCTGCTCCTGCGAGCCCGGCCATGCCCCGCAGGCTGCAGTGCGGGCGCTCAGGCTGCGTCCATCCTTGTGCCCTGGGGGCGGCGGGGTACGTGGGGGCGCGTGAGGAGGGCCGCGAGCAGGTGACCGTGGAGCCCAGCCCGAGACTGCCCGCCAGCTTGGCGTTGCTCGTGCACGGTCTAGAGCTGCTTTTAACCCTTCCATCTGAAGTGTCTACTTAGAGAAAGCGTCTACCCCGTGAATGCTTGACCCTGACCCCCGGCACCAGGTTCATTGCCCCTGATTTGGGACTTTGTCTGCAGGGAATAACGATCCTTCGTGTCCAGCCCCCAAAGTCAGGCCCAGGTGCACCCCGCCTGCGCGCCTGCCCGTACCTGCGTCTGTCCCCTTGACAGGCGAGCGCACTTCCTTGTTCTCCTTCCACCGCGCGGCGTGGGTAGGGCCTAGGCCCGCTGGGGTGAGGGCCATAGGTGCGCATGCGCACACGCAGGCAAACGCCGGGCACACAGGTGTGGGCCGCACTGGGCCCCCCCAGCGAGCGCCCACACTCCCTCTGAGGCGGCCGACCCCCATGCCGCCTCGGGCTCCCGGGGCTCGGGCGTCCTGGTGGGCAGAGTGCTGGCCTCCCCTTGCCGGGGGCTTCAGGTGAAGGCCTTGGAGTCCAAGGGGCAACACCCGAGCAGCCCCGCGGGACTGTCCGGTCCCGAACTCAGCGCAGCAGATGCACCTGGCGATGCGCTGCTGGGCCGGAGGGGCGCTCCGGGCGGATTTCACTGTGGGCTGGCCCTGGTGGCTCTGGGTGCTGTTTGGTGGGCAGCGGCCCAGGGGATACCTGGGTCTCCCCACGCTCACAAGGGAGGGAGGGAGGCGCTCGGGTCGTTTAGTTCTTAATTACAGGCACGGGGACACTGGGGTGTGGGGCAGAGTGGGGGCAGTAGTGAGGACACTGGGGCACAGTGGGGCACAGCAGAGGAAGTGGGGGGCGCAGTGCGCTCTCTGAGGGTTGGCTGCTGTGGTCCCCAGGAGGCACCTTCTGGGGGGGCTCCCTGGAGACCCTTCCTGCGAAGGGTCTCCAAGTCCAGCCTCGGGGCCACGCATGGACCTCTGAGCCTGCTCTTTCACAAGCTCATTTACTGGAGACTTTTCCACCTTAATTTCAAGATTTTGTGATCGACGAGGACAATGGTAACTCGCGGAACCGTCCCCCCCCTC
>PVIJ01022014.1:0-17165 GCA_004024925.1 Scalopus aquaticus
GATGCAATATGTGGTCAGTGACCCCAACAATTGAGTCATAACTACAAATCGTGCCTGTGCTACTCTGCAATTTAAAATCCACACTTTTCGCAAAATTCAACACAATCAGGCTCTAATTTATCAAAATGTGTTATTGGCAACACAATGAATGTTCTTTTTTTGTGAATTATAACAGCTTTTGTTAATTACCTAAAAATCTGCAAACCCGCAGAAACATTTGCAATAAATTGATTTTTCCAGACAGTACCTCGGTAATAAATAAGTCATCCTGGTGATTAATAAGTGCCCCATCTTTTGATTTTGTTCTCTTTTAATTAAAAACCTAAAGACAATCAAGAAAAATCTTGAAACTCCATCTGCCAACACACACAGTAAGGTCACAAACCAAGGCTGAGGCACCATGCTGGTTCTCATTACAATTTCCACTGTTGAGACTCCTTCAGTTGCAAATGACAGGCATGGAATTTAGATAAAATAAGCAAAGAAAGAAATTTTAGGGCGCCTGCAACTGGGAATGAGTCAAGAGTTCAGTTTTGTTTGGATCAGAGATATGTGAAGGACCAGAATATTTTACCCCGAACTATGACCCTTAGACATACAACTTATTTCGAACTGAGAGCAATTAAGAAGGAGAAAATCCAAGAAAGCTTTCTTTTCTGCCTAAAGGCAGGAGACAGTGTCTCCTAGTACTGGAGACACTTACAGCCCAGAGATCCTCCAGCGGAATCTGCAAACAAATGTGACTTCATTGGCTCCACTATATTTACCTTCTCTGAATTTGCTTCCTTGGAAACAACAGATTTCCTGTTCCTTTTCCTGTCATTTCTCTAAAAGGGTGTTGGCTTTTGTTGAAGATGTCATGTAAGCGGCCATTTTGAGTTACTTTTGGTTTTGGTTTCTCCCATGTGGTGTCTCCTGTACATGTTAAAGAACTGCTTGTTAATCTGTTCTTATAGCTCAGTTAAAAACAGGGGTAGAGGGCTTCCCTCGTGGTGCAACAGGTTAAGCGCAGCGCTGTGGAGCTGTGGGCAGCTGCGTCCCCGAGTTCTATGTCCAGCGGGGAGATTCCCACATGGCACAGCAGACCTCTCCTCCCTCACCCGCTGCTCCCCTCAGCAGTGTATTTTGGTCGATCTGCCTGTTCTGCTCCCTACTCTGTCTCTGGTGAACCCTCTCACCACCCCACACCTCTGGCTTGCACCCCAGCTTGTATGCATAAATAAATAAATCTTTAAAAAATAATTGGGTAGAGGGAAAGCTTCTCCTCCCTACCTGTGGGACATGCTGTCAGTACCTTTCTCCCACTTCCTCTCTAGGTTCTTATTTTTCCTTGCCGTCTTTCTCATGTTCTAGCTCTAGTTGGCAAAGAGCTGCCCGCAGACAGCCCCCTGCCTACTTCACGCCTGTAAATTGTGGATCCAGGGAAAGACTTTCTCCTTGATTCCTCACTAAACACTGAAGCGTAAGTCCATACCCCCACTTTGAATGTGGATCAAAGCGGGGTTAGTGTCCCTGATCTTCTGAAATACCCCAGGTATTGACGCCAACACTGGGATGTGATGTAAACAAGAGAAATGAAGCCTCTGCCCTCCTGCATTTTACATTCTGATGGGGCAGTGCCTACCAGGCTCCAATAGCCATGAATTTTATAATATTTATAAATATGCAAAGCAATGTGGAGGTGTGGAAGACAATTGGTGTTGCAATGATGATGTCTGTCTGATTTTGATAGCTGGCTGGACTCTCAGGCAACATCTGGGTAGTAGTAGACCTTGAGCCCTTGTGTTGTGACTTCTTGTTTCCCCTAGAGGGACATGGGGGAGGGGACATTTACCTCCTGGGCTGTTAGGAATAGGGGTCATAAGACCTAGCGCATTGGGTTGGGTATATAAAAAGTGTTTAGTAACAGGTGCTATTCCCTCTTCCTGGAGATCCAGCACCCTGCCTGAGGCACTTGGCCTCTTTGGACTGAAGTTTTTCTGATTTCCAAGGTCCCTTTCAGCTCCCAAATTCAATGATTCTGAACCCATTTTATAAGTAATTCATTTTCATCTTTCCTCTTAACATTAAATAATGTCAGAATGAATGATGCGAGCAGGACAAAATTGAATTGTAGAGTCATCAGTTACATTAGCTAAATTATAGAAGGACATTATAAATAACCTTATCTAAAAGAGACAAAAGTTCTATTATTTAATGACTCATGTGTCAATACTTGTAAATCCTGTTAAATAACTTTGAAAATAACTAGTGACAAAGAATAATTATATTTTGGCTCCAGAGCAATCTGTGATGAGATGAATATCTTTTTGTTAATCGGTACATCAGTAAACAGCCTCTGAGTGTAGATGACATAACCTTGGTAGCCAATAGAACAGATATCTGAAGAAAAACAATTACAAGTTTTCATTTTTGTGCCTGTTAGTACTATTTGATGCAGGCAAAAATTAATACCTGAGGTAATGTTACCTGTAAGCTCTTCTTTTCATTCATCAATCATGCTTACAAATACAGACAATAATTAGCTCTAAATAATTATTATTGTATTATATTATTGTGTTAATTATTATTGTGTTATTATTAGTAACAACAATAGTGATAGTTAACTCTTAGGAAAGAGTTGCTATATGTCAGGCACTAGAGACTTTACATATCTAGTGCCCTATGAAGTGCTGCTATGATCAGCTGACTTTTCAGGTGTGGGGGTTAAGACGTCCAGAGTAACCTGCCCGGCTCACACACCTGGATGGTAGCAGAGCAGGGTTTTAATCTGGATTTTCTAGATCACACTTCAACTTCTTAGTCACAGATGAGACTTTGCATATGTTTTGCATCTGAAGAATAGACAATAGTATTTATCTTGGTGTGACTCTAGTTTAGGACACCGATTGGGAGGTAGGTGACACCCACTGCCACTTTCTTTTGCTCTGCAGCTCTACCTGTCTCTCCCTCCTGAAACCTCCAGGGCTGTTTTGCTCTGTTTATTACTCTCAATATGTGTGACCACCCCCCAAATAAGTGTTAGTTGTTTGCAGTTTAGTATGAATTTTGGTCCAGGGTTTGCTTCTGACAGAGGCCTTAAATTTATATGACATATCTTAAGTAGGAACCAGAGACTTTTTTTTTTTTGCTAAAGGGATTTCAAATTTAAGCTAGTGGATGGGAGATTGGGTGGGTGAGATTACTTCTACAATTAGAAAGTCAGTCTTGCACCTACTTAAATTGTTTCCCGGTGTTTGACACTGTAGGAACGTGTATTTAGCTAATTATATTAAATCTGCAAAATTGTGAACAGGCAAAGGGCGGTACAGTTAATTTGAAATCACTCCTTAGGAAGATCTTAGACTGCAGTACATACCAAAAGTTCTTTGAAAAGAACTGGAAGAAGAAGATGGAGTATAAACTCTGACAGTTCATCACCTTCTAATGGGGTGAGACATAGAGTGTCGCTCACTAGAAAACACCTTGCCTTCTAGATAAGTGTCTCTGGTCACGTGGGAAGGTGCCCTTTCTCTGTCTCCTGATCTCCTTTCCCACATTGAGGGCAGGGGCAATGTTGATCCAGACAAACCTCTAGACAGAGTTCAGGACTTTCAGTTGCTGAATTTGTAAACTCTGGTTTGTGGGGTATCTGCCTTGGTATTTTCTGATTTTCGTATCTTCTATTTTCTTGATATTTCTTTTATTTCTGACTATTCTCTGTCGCTGCCTCTGCCCAGCATAGTGGGTATCCTACTGCATATCACGAGCCCAGGAAAAGATCAAAACTCAAAACTCGAAATACAGTTTCTACTGAATTGATATCTCTTTTGAACTGTTGCAAAGTTGAAAAGTCATAAGTCAAACCACCAGAGGTCATAGAGCATCTTCAGGGAATATTGAGGAAGAAAGAGATGTTTTCACTTACTTTTCTTGGTCTTTCTAACTATAGGAGGTGACCAAAAACTTATTTTTGTTTTTTTTTTAAACAATTTTTAAAAGATTTATTTATTTAGGGCCTCCCTGGTGGCGCAAGGGGTAAGTCTCAGCTTACGAAGCTTTCAGCAGCCACTGCAGCACGAGTTTGATCAGTCAATCTGCCTGTTTTGCTCTCCACTCTGTCTCTGGTGAATCCTCTCACCACCCACACCTCTGGCCCACACCCCAGCTGTATGTATGTAAATAAACATTTGTAAATATGTAACAAATGTAAACATTTGTTAATGTAAAATGTAAACATGTAAAATGTAAAATGTAAGCATGTAAAATGTAAACATTTGTAAATGTTTACAAATGTAAACATTTGTAAATAAACGTATGTAAACATGTAAATAAATATTTATGTAAATAAATGTATGTAAATGCATATTTACATACAAACATGTAAATAAATTACACACATAAATTTACACAAAAGTTACATAAATTACATAATCACATAAATTTACATAAATTACATACATTAAATAAATATGGTTACATAATTACATATATGTGAATATATGCATGTATACATATGTATATATACATATGAGAGTCCATATAGTTATATATACATATGTATATATATATGAGAGTACATATATGTATGAGAGTCCATATATGTATATACATATATATGAGAGTCCATATATGTATATATACATAATATAATTATACAATCGCACAAATTACATTTACATAAACTTACATAAAATCACACACATAAATTTACATACATACATGTAAATAAATATTTATTTTTGTGTAGAAGAAATGGGGTGTAGACCAGAGCTGCAGAGGGTGAGAGAATTCACCAGAGACAGAGTGGAGCAAAACAGGCAGATTGAAAAGCACTGCTGAGGGGAGCAGTGGGAGAGGCAGGAGAGGTCTGCAGCGCCATGCGCGAAGCTCCCTGAGTGGAGATCGAACTCAGGCCTTCATAGTGGTAGTGCTTAGAATTAACCCCTAGGCTACCAGGGAGGCCTGCCAAACTTCTTTTTGGTAATTGTTTTCTTTAGAATTTTTGAGGGTTCATTTACTTTCCCACTGAGTCGGTAACACCACCATACCTTAACCTCTTTTATCATATTAGTGAAAAAGAAAGTTTGGAATCCTATAGCCATTTTCTCTGTCCTCTGCTAGGTTACTTCTAATTCCCACGTTAAAAATTATCACAGGTAACCAGTCTTCTGAGAACATTTATATTGGTACTTTTTGAGTTGTTTTGGTGTAAGCATTCCTAGTGAATAAAGTATATGTTTTCATTTTTCTTTCTTTGACTTGTTCTTTGGGATGTAATAAGGCTCTGAATTCCCCTGTTGCATGGAAATTCCGTTGTGCGAGATATAGTAGGCACCCGGTCGATTCATCCCTATTGTGGGCTTTTATGCTGGAGGTTTTTCCTAACTGTCAACTATTGGCCAAGCCCAATTCTGATCTGTTTTACTCAGTTTACCAGAAGTTGCACTTAGGTGAAATAACTCGTCTAGTAGCATAAGAGAGATTTTATCAACTAAACAGAAGCAGACTGTGAGTCTAGGGCAGAAAAAGAGAAAGATCACAAAACTTGCCCTAAACATACACACTTGGTTTGAAGGCTGAAATTTAGATTAGGTACCTTTCTGCTTTGGGGGCTTCTGCCTGCAAAAATTTTAAACAGTTAAAAAAAAGATACTCTTCTGGCAAGAGGACTATTTAGGTCAATGGATTTATGGACCATGCACACTCTCTCAGCAGCTCATTTCAGACAAAGTGGTTTCAGACACTTCCTGAGGATGACACTTTCCATTCCACTTTGATTTTTGTCTTTGGTTAACAAATTAGTTTTGTGTAAGAGGGCAATGAGTCAGTAGTCTTAGCTTGAGAAGGGTACTGCCAAGATGATGACAAATTACTAACTGTACACTAATAGGGTCATTGGAGGATTAAATGAGGTGAAATCTGCAACATATTTTGAACAGTGTCTGGCATAATTTTAAGTGCTCACTGTTTGTTGCCTATTAATAGCCCTGATATTACTATGGGGAATCATTCTGGGCTCACTTTACCCTGTGGCACTGCCTGGCAATTATAGGAACAAAAGCCAGTACAAATACAAAGAATCTGATAAGAAAGATGATTTTAATATCGACTCACATCGTTCCCTGAGATATATAGCAATCTCTATCAATAGCATAGAAACATCAGCTTTAAATCATTTTGAATTCTATTATTACCCAAATAGTTTATTACAGTGACTGTGTCAGGTAACATGCTAAGCATTTTTCATATATTATTTCTACATATAGTTTTTTTTTTTTTTAGCAGATGAGAAAAGCAAAACTCACAGAAGTTTTAGGTAAATTTCCTAAGGTCATAGGGTTCAAGAGTGGTAGATGTTCATGTGTGGACCCCAGAACTGTGAATATGTTACCTTACCTGGCAAGGGAGATTTATGGATGTGATTAACTTAAGCACCTTGAGATTATCCCAGATAATCTGGGGAGGCCAAATATATTCAAAATCTGGATCGAATGAGGGGAAGGCAGTAGAGTCAGAGAAGATAAGTGGCCTGAAGCAGAAGTTGGAGTGATGGATTTGGTAGCTTTGAAGATGTAAGAAAGGCCATAAGCCAAGGAAAGCTGTTTGCAGCTAGAAACGGCAAGAACACCAGTTTTCTCCTAGCACCTTGAGAAGAAACAGAGCCCTTCTGCCACCTTGGTTTTAACCCGTTGGGACCCATCTTGTACTTATCTCAAGATCTGTAACATAATCAGTGTCTGTGTTCTTAAAACACTGAGTGTGTGGTAATTTGTTACAGCAGCAGCAGAAAACTCTTACTTTCTCTTAGTTTACTGAGTGCCCCATCTTTTATTCCAATGTTCCTATTTTGGACAGCTGGCTTTTTATTATCAGTATCAGAGTTCAAAACAATTTGTTTACAATGATCCACATATATCAATGCAGTAAAGAGGTTTGGGAGGCATTGATTCAGAAGGAAGGGGGAGGGTCTTGAAGGGAGGAAATAACTCTCACTTGAAAGTTCCTCAGGTAGTTCTAAGACTTTCGGTAGAACTTGGCTTACACAATTGAACCAACTCTTGATCTGATAATAGGACTAGTGACAATACAATTGTGAGGAATTCTTTGATGACTGTAGTTCTAAGAACTTTACATACATGGACTCATTTCCCCTCACAGTAGCCCCATGGCGTATAAACTGTTGATGGCATCTCCATTTTATGACTAAGGAAAGTGATCTAAAGAGACAGATTTTCTTAGATAATTTGCTTGTAATGGAATTATTTTTATTTTTTAAAGATTCATTTATTTATGCATACAAGAACTGGGGTGTAGGGGTGTTGAGAGGATACACCAGAGACATATGGGGAGCCGAACAGGCAGATTGACTGAAATGCACTGTTGAGGGGAGCAGTGGCGAGAAGGGAGAGGTCTGCTGTGCCATGTGGGAAGCTCCCTGCCTGGGGATCGAACTTGTGCTGTAGTGGCTGCAGATAGCTTCATAGTGCTGACTTAACCTGTTGCGCCACCAGGGAGGCCTGCATCAGGTCTTTAGCACACTAGTCCGGATGCTTCAATGACATCAGGGACTCTCACACGTGCCCATCCTTCGGTCTTTGGAAGATGTTGTGAGTTCTGGTTCACTAGCTTTTAATGTATAAATACACCGATTCCTGGATTGCAAAGCGCACTTGAAAGTGATCAGTTCTGCAGTTTGCCCGAATCATGAAAAAGAAAACATTCTGCCACTATCCTCCAAACTTAAGTGCCAGCAACTTCACATTTCACGGCTTTTATTTTATCCATTGAACTGAATTGACATTCTTAATGTCTGAGGTACGCAGATTCAAGTGCAATTCAACTTTGATCTTACTGTAGCACACAAGACACATGAAACAGGTGAGAAGCCCCTTCGAGGATCTCTGCATCAGTGAGCTGTTTCACTTGTCTAAAGATGGCCTCCCGAGGGGAGATTTACTCACACTAGTTTTGACAACTGCTCTCAAATACAAAAATTCATTTAAACATTAGTGCTTTATCTTAAACCTGTATTAATTTTAAGCAACGTTATAAGCTGAAATATCATTAATTCCTTATCAGAGAAACTTAAATGAAAGAGGAGAAAGAAAAAGAATCATTACTAAGGCTAGTGGACAGAAGCAAGCGTTATCAACCAATCAGTCAACCAGGGGAATATTAATTTCATATCCACTTGGTGCTGAAAATATAGTAGACATTCAACTAAAAGTCCCCTGCTGGCTGGCTGGTTAATAATGCTTCTTTCTGTCTACCGGGCATTTGATAAAAAAGAAAATCACTAGAAGGGACAATCTAAGAAAACATCAGCCATTGATTGGTTTGTGTGTTTTTAGCCAATGATGTTTTCTTTTTTCCTTGGAATCCAGAACATATAGGTTAATGTGTGATTGATTGATTGATTGATTGATTTCTAATGGGTTTGCAACACTGTGTAATATTCAGAGGTATAGGATCCCACTTGAGCATTGATGCTAAACTTAACTGTTATAAAGCATTCAGTAGTGTTGCATGAACACAGTAGCCCCATGGTGTATAAACTGTTGATGGCATCTCCATTTTATAACTAAGGAAAGTGATCTAGAGAGACAGATTTTCTTAGATAATTTGCTTGTAATGGAATTACAAGCTTCTGCTGTGCTAAATCTAAGATTTAAAAAAAATTACGTAGCCCACTGACTGCTGTCATGTAACTCACAGTTTTCGGCAGAAGAGACATGTAGAAAATGAACATTTGACTAAGGAAAGAGGAGTCTAAGCAAGTATCAGGGTCCACAGAGTGGCGACACCTGCAGGAACAGGCTGGAGATGCTAAGGATTCTCTCGGGGGTCACGTCTGCCCCATAGAACACCTGCCTCCGATTTTCTTCAAGTAAGATACATTCTAAATGCAATTTTTAATATGAGTCTTTTCTGCTGACACTTTTGAACCACAGAATAATTTTCCTTTTTAGTTCCATGGAGATGTTATCACATCACATAGTAAATGGAAAATGCATTTTGGAGATATCTTCATCAAACTTAGATTGAATTTACTTCGGTGGGCTGGTTATGTTAATAATAAAAGTCAGCACTGAAGACCGTATTTTTATTTGCTCTGTTTTTTCTTCCATTCTGTAACTCTCCATGCTAGTTTGATCCAGTGTTTTGAGCTCCTCTGGTCCATTTGTGGCTTCGGTGTAGGTTGAGGATTGGGGAGGTTGTGAGCAGCTAGGGCTGGGCTGGACTTGTTTCCCCCTCTAGAAATAGCAGTGGCATTATGCAAAAGTGACTGGTTGAGGGCCTCCTTGGTGGCGCAATGGATTAAGTCTCGGCCTATGGGGCTATCCGCAGCCACTGCAGCACGAGTTTGATCCCCGGCCAGGGAGCTGACCCACAGGGTGCAGCAGACCTCTCCTGTCTTGCCTGCTGCTCTGATTAGAAATATACTTCAGTAGATCCACCAGTTTGGCTCCCCACTTTGTCTCTGGTGAATCTTCTCATCCTCGCAACAAAACCCAAGAACTGGCCAAAACCCAGTTCTTATAGAAATAAATAAATTAAAACAAATTTTAAAAAACAAAACAAAACAGTGATACACATAGATTAACTTAGGGAATCGCAGAATTGAAGTAAATCTTTATTATTATCTAATCAATTTCCATCTCAATCCTCTCTGCAACATTATTGAAAATCTTGTAACAGCCGAATATGCACAGCTGACCACCGGGGGTCCTGGATGGCGTATTGTCAGTATTTTCAGCTGGAATACTCAGTCTTACATAAAAACAAATATGTGGGAAAAGCCCACTGGCCAGACAGTGTGGTTGATGGAGTAATGAAGGTCCCAGATTCTCCCTATCCCTCTGCTTTGCTAACCTCTGTTTGTAGATTTTACTTTTAGTTGGAGTGCTCTTGACCTTAAGATACTTTAACAGGATCCCATGCAGACCTGACTACAGCTAGAAGAGGAAAGAGACCTCTGCTTCCTGTCTGTTTATTAATTCACCTAAGAGCATCAGATCCATTCCTGGAAATCCCTCTTCCCCATTCCCTCTCATTCTGTTTTGCTGATGTATCCATTTCCAAATGAAATAGTGGCAAAGGGAAACAAGATAAGATTACTGTGACTATGTATGATTATTTAGAAAAATCACTTGGAGAGAAAGATAGTAGAAAAGTCAAATTTATTTGCAATTATTTTGCTGCTTCTTAAACAGTGTGTTGTCTATATAGGGTTTGCTAATTCAGCTACCTCACTAATTCATCCTCCTTTGTTCTAGTTAAGAATACTTTCGAAAGGTATAGTCAAATTTGAATGATTGTTACAAATATTCTGTAATGGACAAGCACACCAATGACACAACAGACCAGCGTAGAGGTCCTCAGGAAGAGGTCTTGCTCGGTACAGAACTTGTGATTCACTCTTGATTTGTAAGCTTTCATCTTTGAGCACCTGCAGATTTCATTTGGGCAATAATTAAGACATTTGCTTTGTAAATTTTGGATCATATCTACCCTTTGAACTCCAAAACACTATCTTCAAAGTTATCCATACTCATAGTTGGATTTTCTAACCGCTTTCCTGGTGCTTTTGAGGAAGGGCAGTGTGTGAGAATTAGGTAGAGAAGAGAAGCTTTGTGGTTCAGGCAGACAGGCAGGCAGCAGCGTGCCCTTGCTGTTTCTTTAACACCTTGCTCCCACAAAGCCAAATCCTGTTCTATTGCAGGCCAGAGGCACCCCTTGATGGGAGATAGAGAGGCATAGCTTAGACTTTTTTAAAAAAAAATTTTTTTTAAAGATTTATTTATTTATGGCCTCCCTGGTGGCGCAGCGGTTAAGCGCTGCGCTGTGGAGCTGTCGGCAGCGCGCGATACTGAGTTCGACGCCCAAGCCGGGGAGAATCCCACATGGTGCGGCAGACCTCTCCTGCCTCGCCCACTGCTCCCCTCAGCAGTGTATTTCTGATCTGCCTGTTCTGCTCCCCACTCTGTCTCTGGTGAACTGTCTTGCCGCCCCACGCCTCTGGCCTGTACCCCAGCTTGTATGTATAAATAAATGAATCTTTAAAAAAAATTTATTTATTTATACATACAAGCTGGGGTACAGGCCAGAGACAGAGTGGGGAGCAGAACAGGCAGATCAGAAATACACTGCTGAGGGGAGCAGCGGGCGAGGCAGGAGAGGTCTGCTGCACCATGTGGCTGAGGCAGGAGAGGTCTGCCGCACCATGTGGGATTCTCCCCAGCTGGGTGTCGAACTCGCATCGCTGCTGCCAACAGCTCCACAGCACAGTGCTCAACTGCTGCGCCACCAGGGAGGCCCCATAGCTTACACTTTAATGAAAGCATTACTGCACTTTGGTGTGAAGTGTCCTCCTGGCTGTGAAACAGATAGAGATTCTTCAATTCCCTGAAGGAATGAAGAGAGGGATTCTGCTATTGTCTTTAGACAGAAAAAGAAAAGGAAAAAAAAAAAAAACTAACCAGGAAGAAGGAGGATTATGTGAAGGAAAGTTATGTTTAGAAAGTTTTTTGCTTGAATTTATTTAAAAGTCATTGTGGTCATGTTGTTTAGTAAGATTTGATCTTGAAATAAACAGCTCTATTCATAATTGCATAAACTGGTGAAAGACAGACTTAAATATTTTACCTCATTTATATATTGTTTCCAAGTAACAATTTTTTGCCTGGATTCTCTTCATAGAGAGAGTTGTCCTACAATGGCCAAATAAAGGTCAATTTGAACATATTTCAAAGCTTAGCCAGGGGAGCCAGTGGTGAGTGGGTATTAACCCTCTATTTTCAACATTATGAAGTGACAGAAATTCCTGTTTAGGTTAAGGGTCTGGGTTTCCTGTCCAGTTTTTCCTCCCCCACTGTTGATTGAGTCAAAGGAAGAGAAAGACACCAGCAAGAAAGAAGACAGGTTGGACAGTGCTTCTTAGCTATTTACATCTGGCAGCTGCATTTTATTTAACAAATGCCTCCCTGATAACATACAGTGGGCACTAAACTAAGACTTTGTGTCTTTGCTTTTTATATGCTAGCATTTTAAAAAAGGTACATAATTCAAGATGGTTCAAAATAGGACCTTTCTGTGTTACCTGCCTGGGTTCATGTTAGGCGTCAAGAACTCGGAAGGGCCTGACACGTCCCTCTTACACCTAACATGTCAGCCTCCTGTTTCCAAGATGTGGAGCACACAGGACTCCCGGGTCAGAGATAAAGGTCTTTATTACTTACAGTCACTTGGGTCCTCCTGATACTCCAGTCCCATGGATTGGGGGGATATTGAACCAAAGTGGGGTGTATGGACTTGGAAGTGGGGTGCAGCGCACAAAGTCAACTGGTGTCACGTTGACAACCTCTGAGCTCAGGAGACTCCCAAGATTATAAAGGGGGCTGCTAGTGAACCCACCCATCTTTTGCCACAAGGGGAAGCCATGTTTTTATTGTAATGCATCAGGTGCCAAATCTACCCACAGTCCCAAGGGGGAGGGTAAGGGGGGCCTATCGCTGCTCTGTAAGCATTCTTAAAAAGATAGTCTGGAATAAAATCTGTCACTAGTAGTGTAAAAGTGTGATAGACCCATGGAGAACTGTCTCCCAGGACTCTATATCTCTCTCTCTCTCTCACACACACACACACACACACACACACACACGCTGTATGTGGGGCACACGTCTGTGCCTATATGTGCCCTGCATATGTGTGGCATATGAAGATAAGCCTTTGAATTCACGTGACAAGCAAGAAATACTTTTTGCTTTGATGTAAAGAAGCAATTTCAGCTAAGTATCTTTCTTAATGTTACAAGAGATTGTAAGGGCTAAATTTAGAAATTCAACCCTTTGTTTTACTCAACAACCTGTAAGCTTTTAGGTCACCCAAAACACTAGTTGCAAAGAAAAACAGGGAGAAATGTATGTATTCCCTGACACTGAGTTCTATGGAGAAGACCCTTTTACTTTTTATATTATTTCCTCTGGAATTAAAGAAATATCTGTCTTACTGCTGCACTCATAATTGGACTTATTACAAATTATATTATGTGCAATACCATTCAAACAGGTATTTAAAATGGTGCTCAATGAAGCAGTATAGTCTCCTCCCCCCTTCAAGCAAACCAATTGCTCAATGTAATTATAATCTTGGAAGATACAGTTAAAAAGATGTTGAATTAAATTGAGCTCTGAAAATGGCTCACCTTATGATTTCTTCTGATTACATCTTGGCACATTTCCACTAAGTTTCAATATGTAATTTAGGGATAATATATAATTGGTATTGGAACCATTATAGCTTCTCCACATGTAAATGGGAGGCCAATTTTATTAGTAATAACTATAATAACTCTGCTAAATAGGTTGCCTGACTTAGTCTCTCATTAGGAAATTATTTTTCCGTGGGAACATATTACCTTTATATATTTAATTCAAATTTTAAGTAGGAAGTTTATTAGCAAGGCGAGTGTTTACAAGGTGATAATTTTTACAGCTATTACAGTCCAGTTCTAATCAGATGTTTATTTCCCATGGTGTTAAGCTCAAAAGCTTATTTTTTATGAAGTTTTATTTTTAGGGAAACCTTATATCTATAAGAAACATTTCAAAAATTGGCAATAATGCTGGACTCGTGATAGCAAAATGTGGACGAAATGACTGGGTCCATCCAATTTCATTACATCGTGCTTTGTTGAGACATTTTATAGGGAAAACTCTTTATATAAAAGAAATCACCACAAATATGTACACTAGACACTGATGTCTACCATATACAAAATACTAACTGCTTCCAAGGGGAGCTCTAGTGAAATAAATATGGAGAAAAGCTGGTTGAGGTAAGTATGAATAGGAGTTATATTGCATATTAAATAAAGGTATTGAAAGGTTGTAGCAGAAATAACATAGGTTAAAACAGTGAATCAATGAAGTAATAATTAGTAAGAGCTTACTGTGTACATAACAAAGTGTTTATAAACAAGGAACCCTCAAGGCAAACACGGGATGAGACTCATGATATGTTGTTGTAAAGTAGCTTGTGTCTTGAGGAGGCAGTGACTATTCTTCACAGTGATTGGCTGTAATAGAATTTTCTTGAATAATGATAGGGAATTAGTGGTTAGTGGTTCCCTCATATCAATTTGGGAAACAGTTTAAGTTTTGCTTAGAATTTCCAGAGGCATACACAAGAAATGACCCTGGTCAAGACAGTCTTGCAAAATAAGCTAAATTAAACTTTGTTTGTATGACTAAACTGGTGTGTCTGCTCAGGGAATTTTCCAGGTTGGTTTCCATTTGCTTTTCTCTTTAACAGTTGTTTTCTCATCATTTTTGAACTTTGTTTGGTCATAGACCGCTTCTATTTTGTCAGCCTCCCAATATTTATGGAAGTCCTGAATAATCTTTTGTCTTTTTATTTCATTGGCTGTTTTGGGAGTTCTCACATCTTGGATGAAACTGTTTCTTCATTCGAAGATATTCAGTGATTTCCTGTCAGTTCCCAGACTTTATGTGGACTTGAAAAGAGATGAGTCAAGGGTGATTATAGGAGATGGAGGAGGTGACTGAGGGACTGAGGATTCAGAAAGTGCTAGATTGATGCCAAGGAATGAGCTCAGGGATTTTCCGGTCATTGGCAATAAACTCTTATTCACTGTCTTGATTTCCTCATCCTTAGAATAAGAATGCTTTTTCCCCCCTATGTTTACTCTAAAAGTTAGCAATCCAGTTAGCATCCAGTTGGAATGCTCCATAAATGGTAGCTGTTATAACTTCAGCCATTGAAAGGAGACTCTGGAGGTTGTATAACATGGAGTACTGTGTATATGATTTTCCAGAAGTTACTTTCATCTTAGGATTTCATAGGATTTACATTGAAATAGTGTCCATAAGTCCCCAGGCATTTTATGTAACATATATTACAAAGTACCATAGAGCATGTCCTTTATAACTTCCTGGGAAATTAGCACTGAATGACATTGTATTTGTTCAATTTATTAAGTAGTATATTTGAGCAAACACTTTTCTAATTGATAGATACACCAGCAAACAAAAACCAAAAACCAAACCAATACAAACAAAAAACACTTGAAAGATGCGATCCCACACTGCTTAAAGGATAGACAAGGTTGGAAAGCAATATTACAGCAAAACAAACAAAAAACCAGAACCCAAAATCCTACTTTTTATTCAGCTGCACTAAAAATAAGCAAGACCTGATGTTTCGTGAAAAGTGCTTGGTTCAAGTCTTGACAGGGTTGGAGTGGGTATGGTAGCTGCCGCGGCTCCCAGCGTCTGAATGTAAGATGGAACGTCCTCATGTTTTTAAATTACCGTCTACTTACTTTCCCGCCTAACTTGGCAGGTACATTTTTATTTCAGCTTCAAATCGCTTTTTAGACGATAGACTACAGAAAGCTGATTCTATTTGACAGGTTTGCAAACCCCAGCTCGGTGAGGAGCTGCTCGCCCTCGCTGGGACCAGCAGCGGTGCTGGCTGAGGGAGCACCGCCCGCCGGGATGAGGGGCGCCGTCACTCTGCCCTTCGCAGGCAGCGTCCGTAGAGCACGAGTGACGCTGACTGCCAGCACGTGTGAAATCTAAACACTCTTCACAGAGCTTATTTTTTACTGAAAAGATGTAATTATATTTTAAGTGAAATCTTGAGGATGAGAAACCAGTTAAAGGTTGAAGAATCTTTGATCCTATGCTGCTAATTCTTCTTTCTCTCTCTTTTTTTTTTTTAAAGATTTTATCTTTTCATAGAACTGGGGTACAGGCCAGAGGTGCAGGGTAGGGGGGTGAGAGGATTCACCAGAGAAAGAGTAGGGAGCAGAACAGGCTGGGAGCAGCGGGGGAGGCAGGAGAGGTCTGCTGCACCATGTGGATCAGCTCCCTGGCCAGGCGGTAGGGGTGATAGCGCTGATACTTAACCCCGAGGCCACCTGGGGTCCCCCTATACTGCTAATTTATTCTAAATGTAATTTGCCACTTTGCGTGTTTTGAATGAGGGTTCAGTCTCTTCATTTCATCCTGTTCAGCCAGAGGGCACCACAGACTCATGGTGGACACCAGCAGTAGGGCTGTGCTCTTGATTTGGAATGGTGTTCACGTGGGAAGGGGGTTCCAACCAGAAGGGTGGGTTGGAAAGCTGGCTCAGTGGCATCTAGTCTGGGGAACGTGACCCTCTCGGGGAGCATAGTGGTTAAAGTGCCTGTGGATGCCCTCAGGACTGGAGTCAAATCCTGTCTCTGCTGAAGGACATGGTCTCACAGCTTTTAGTCCCGTTCTTCTCAGTGTACAGTGGAGAGAAAAGTGATTTCTCCTTCACTATATCATTTTGGGATTCCAATGAGATAATGCATAAACCTGGTAACTAGTGATCACTCAATTAGATGTTAACTGTTACTACCCCTCTTTGCAGTGAATCTTTCAATTCAAATTCTGTTCAACAAAATTCTCAATTTATCAGAAACCCTATCACACGTTACTTTACTCAGAAGTTAACCTGGAAGATGTTTAGTGCTTATGAAAATCTCGTACGTTGATAATCTTAAGAAACAAATGGCCTCCCTGGTGGTGCAGCGGTTAAGCGCTGCACTATGGAGCTGTCGGCAGTAGCAACATGGGTTCGATGCCCGGCGGGGGAGATTCCCACATGGTGCGGCAGACCTCTCCTGCCTTGCTCGCTGCTCCCCTCAGCAGTGTATTTCCAACTATCTGCCTGTTCTGCTCCCCACTCTGTCTTTAGTGAACCCTCTCGCCACCCCACAGCTCTGACCTGTACCCTAGCTTGTTTGCATCAATAAATAAATCTTTAAAAATAAAAAAAAATATTAAAAAAAAGAAACAAACAAAAAATTGCATAGGAGATGAGGCAATGCGAGACCAGTGAAGAGCAAATACACTTCGAACGTGGTGACTTTCATCTGCCTCATATTTATACACTGTCTGTGCATGTGTGTGGGATAAGTTCTTGAGGTTTGAGATGTGGTACATATACACAATGGAGTACTATTCAGCATGGAAAGAAGATAAACACATGCAATTTGCAGCGACATGGATGGAATTAGAGGGGATCATACTCAGTGAAATAAGCCAGAAAGAAAGAGAAAAATATCGAATGGTTTCACTTATAACAGGACTATAGGGAGGCCAGGTGGGAGAGAGACAATCAGTGGGGGG